>JBCEWE010001747.1:0-23935 GCA_039877035.1 Silurus lanzhouensis
TTTTGTATAACGTGTATTGCTGAAAAGAATGAAGCTTTTAAGATTCGAAAATGCGATTCGCAAAGTCTCAGCTTCGTAGCTCAAACAGAAAGCGGTTTTTCGAACTAAGGCAAATCTGCACACAACATGCAATTGAACATTTTTTTCACGTTTATGACAGATATTACATATAAAACCATGTTTTGGCAAAATTTTAAAAAAAGAAATTTATTAGTTTTATTAAATATGATTTCATATTCTGAATAATTTGATGAAAACTATTAAAAATGTAATAACTGAAGTAATCAGGTGTAGAAAGTCATAATTTATCAAAAGTGCATTCAACTGATCATGTTTTGTAAAAACATTTAAGTGCTGATAAGAATAAGCTTTTGATATCTGAAATGCGTTCCGCAAGTCTCAGCTTCCTAGCTCAAACAGAAAGGTTTTTTCTAACTAAGGCAATCTGCACATACATCATGCAATTGACCACACTTTTTTTCACGTTTTTATGATCACATATTACATATAAAAGCATGTTTTGGCAAAATGATTTTTCAAATAAAGAAATTCAAACGTTTTTATGAGCAAATATAATTTTATATTAATAATCATAATATGATGAAAAACTATTTAAAAACAGTCAAAACTGAACTAATCATATGTAAAAGTCATAATTCATCAAAAGTGCATCAACTGCACATGTTTTGTAAAAACGTTTAAATGTTGATAAGATGAAGCTTTTGATACTCTGAAAATGCGATTCCGCAAGTCTCAGCTTCGTAGCTCAAACAGAAAGCGGTTTATCGAACTAAGTCAAATCTGCACTTAAAACATGCAATTGACCACAATTTGTTCACATATTTATGATCAGATATAACATATAAAAGCATTTTTTGGCGAAATTATTATTCAATAAAAGAAATCTGATTGTTTTTTGAAATATATCATTTTCATAGTCATAATAAAATTTGCTGATAACTATTAAAAACCGTAAAAACTGAAGTAATCAGGTGTAGAAAGTCAAAATTCATCAACAATGCATCAACTGCTCATGTTTTGTATAACCGTGTATTTGCTGATAAGAATGAAGCTTTTGAGATTCTGAAATGCGATTCCGCAAGTCTCAGCTTCGTAGCTCAAACAGAAAGCGGTTTTTCGTACAAAGGCAAATCTGCACATACAACATGCAATTGACCACAATTTATTCACATGTTTATGATCAGATATTACATATAAAACCATGTTCTGGCAAAAAAAATACTTTAAATAAAGAAATTTAATAGTTGTCATGAAAAAAATAATTCATGTTCTGAATCATAAATTGATGAAAAACTAATAAAAACAGTAAAAACTGAAGTAATCAGGTGTAGAAAGTCATAATTTATTAACAATGCATCAACTTCTCATGTTTTGTATATTCGTGTATGTGCTGAAAGGAATGAAGCTTTTGATACTCTGAAAAAGCGATTCCGCAAGTCTCAGCTTCGTAGCTCAAAGAGAAAGCAGTTTTTCAAACTAAAGCAAATCTGCACATACAACATGCAATTGACCACAATTTTTTCACATGTTCATGATCAGATATTACATCTAAAAGCATGTTTTGGCAAAATGTTTTCTTCAAATAAAGAATTATGATAGTTTTTTTGAAAATATATAATTTCATATTCATAATAATAATTTGATGAAAAACTATTAAAAACAGTAAAAACTGAACGAATCATGTGTAAAAATTCATAACTGCTCATGTTTTGTAAAATCGTGTAAGTACTGTAAAGAATAAGCTTTTGATACTCTGAAAATGCGATTCCGCAAGTCTCAGCTTCGTAGCTCAAACAGAAAGCGGTTTTTCGAACTAATGCAAATCTGCACATACAACTTGACCAAATTTTTTTCACATGTTTATGACCAGATATTACATATAAAACCATGTTTTGGCAAAAAAAATACTTTTAAAAAAGAACTTTATTAGTTATTATTTAAAAATATGATTTCATATTCTGAATCAAATTTTGATGAAAAACTATTAAAAAATGTAATAACTGAAGTAATCAGGTGTAGAAAGTCATAATTTATCAAAAGTGCATCAACTGATCATGTTTTGTAAAAACGTTTAAGTGCTGATAAGAATGAAGCTTTTGATACTCTGAAAATGCGTTTCCGCAAGTCTCAGCTTCCTAGCTCAAACAGAAAGCGGTTTTTCTAACTAAGGCAAATCTGCACATACATCATGCAATTGACCACACTTTTTTTCACGTTTTTATGATCACATATTACATATAAAAGCATGTTTTGGCAAAATGATTTCTTCAAATAAAGAAATTCAAACGTTTTTATGAGCAAATATAATTTTATATTAATAATCATAATATGATGAAAAACTATTAAAAACAGTCAAAACTGAACTAATCATATGTAAAAAGTCATAATTCATCAAAAGTGCATCAACTGCACATGTTTTGTAAAACGTTTAAATGTTGATAAGAATGAAGCTTTTGATACTCTGAAAATGCGATTCCGCAAGTCTCAGCTTCGTAGCTCAAACAGAAAGCGGTTTATCGAACTAAGTCAAATCTGCACTTAAAACATTATGATCAGATATAACATATAAAAGCATTTTTTGGCGAAATTATTACTTCAATAAAACAAATCTGATTGTTTTTTTGAAAATATATCATTTCATAATCATAATAAAAATTTGCTGATAAACTATTAAAAACCGTAAAAACTGAAGTAATCAGGTGTAGAAAGTCATAATTCATCAACAGTGCATCAACTGATCATGTTTTGTATACCCGTGTATGTGCTGAAAGGAATGAAGCTTTTGATACTCTAAAAATGCGATTCCGCAATCTCAGCTTTGTAGCTTAAACAGAAAGCGTTTTTTCGAACTAAGGCAAATCTGCACATACACCATGCAATTGACCACAATTTTTTCACATGTTTCATGATCAGATATTACATATAAAAGCATATTTTGGCAAAATTTCTACTTTCAATAAAGAATTTAATAGTTATTATTAAAAATATTATTTCATATTCTGGAACATAATTGATGAAAAACTATTAGAAAAAGTAAAAACTGAACTAATCATGTGTAAAAAGTCATAACTGCTCATGTTTTGTAAAAACGTGTAAGTGCTGTAAACAATAAGCTTCTGAGACTATGAAAATGCGATTGCCGAAGTCTCAGCTTCGTAGCTCAAACAGAAAGCGGTTTTTCGAACTAATGCAAATCTGCACATAAAACATGCAACTGACAACAGCTTTTTCACATGTTTATGATCAGATATTACATATAAAACCATGTTCTGGCAAAAAAATACTTTGAATAAAGAAATGTAATAGTTGTCATGAAAAATATAATTTCATATTCTGAATCATAATTTGATGAAAAACTAATAAAAACAGTAAAAACTGAAGTAATCAGGTGTAGAAAGTCATAATTCATTAACAATGCATCAACTTCTCATGTTTTGTATAACCGTGTATTGCTGAAAAGAATGAAGCTTTTAAGATTCTTAAAATGCGATTCCGCAAGTCTCAGCTTCGTAGCTCAAACAGAAAGCGGTTTTTCGAACTAAGGCACATCTGCACTGACAACTGGCAATTGACCACATTTTGACCACAATTGACCACATTTTGGTCAAAGAATGAAGCTTTTAAGATTCTGAAAATGCGATTCCGCAAGTCTCAGCTTCGTAGCTCAAACAGAAAGCGGTTTTTCGAACTAAGGCACATCTGCACTGACAACATGCAATTGACCACATTTTTTTTTACATGTTTATGATCAGATATTACATATAAAAACATTAAATTGGCAAAAAAAATACTTAAAAAAAAGGACTTTAATGGTTATTATGAAAAATATGATTTCATAGTCTGGATCATAATTTGATGAAAAACTATTTAAAACAGTAAAAACTGAAGTAATCAGATGTAGAAAGTCAAATCTCATCAACAATGCATCAACTTCTCGTGTTTTGTATAACCGTATATTTGCTGAAAAGAATGAAGCTTTTGATACTCTGAAAATGCGATTCCGCAAGTCTCTGCTTCGTAGCTCAATCAGAAAGCGGTTTTTCGAACTAAGGCAAATCTGCAGATACAACATGCAATTGACCAAATTTTTTCACATGTTTATGACCAGATATTACATATAAAACCATGTTTTGGCAAAAAAAATACTTTAAAAAAAGAACTTTATTAGTTATTATTAAAAATATGATTTCATATTCTGAATTAAATTTTGATGAAAAACTATTAAAAAATGTAATAACTGAAGTAATCAGGTGTAGAAAGTCATAATTATCAAAAGTGCATCAACTGATCATGTTTTGTAAAACATTTAAGTGCTGATAAGAATAAGCTTTTGATACTCTGAAAATGCGTTTCCGCAAGTCTCAGCTTCGTAGCTCAAACAGAAAGCGGTTTTTCTAACTAAGGCAAATCTGCACATACATCATGCAATTGACCACACTTTTTTTCACGTTTTTATGACCAGATATTACATATAAAACCATGTTTTGGCAAAAAAAATACTTTAAAAAAAGAACTTTATTAGTTATTATTTAAAAATATGATTTCATATTCTGAATCAAATTTTGATGAAAAACTATTAAAAAATGTAATAACTGAAGTAATCAGGTGTAGAAGTCATAATTTATCAAAAGTGCATCAACTGATCATGTTTTGTAAAAACGTTTAAGTGCTGATAAGAATAAAGCTTTTGATACTCTGAAAATGCGTTTCCGCAAGTCTCAGCTTCCTAGCTCAAACAGAAAGCGGTTTTTCTAACTAAGGCAAATCTGCACATACATCATGCAATTGACCACACTTTTTTTCACGTTTTTATGATCACATATTACATATAAAAGCATGTTTTGGCAAAATGATTTCTTCAAATAAAGAAATTCAAACGTTTTTATGAGCAAATATAATTTTATATTAATAATCATAATATGATGAAAAACTATTAAAAACAGTCAAAACTGAACTAATCATATGTAAAAAGTCATAATTCATCAAAAGTGCATCAACTGCACATGTTTTGTAAAAACGTTTAAATGTTGATAAGAATGAAGCTTTTGATACTCTGAAAATGCGATTCCGCAAGTCTCAGCTTCGTAGCTCAAACAGAAAGCGGTTTATCGAACTAAGTCAAATCTGCACTTAAAACATTATGATCAGATATAACATATAAAAGCATTTTTTGGCGAAATTATTACTTCAATAAAACAAATCTGATTGTTTTTTTGAAAATATATCATTTCATAATCATAATAAAAATTTGCTGATAAACTATTAAAAACCGTAAAAACTGAAGTAATCAGGTGTAGAAAGTCATAATTCATCAACAGTGCATCAACTGATCATGTTTTGTATACCCGTGTATGTGCTGAAAGGAATGAAGCTTTTGATACTCTAAAAATGCGATTCCGCAATTCTCAGCTTTGTAGCTTAAACAGAAAGCGTTTTTTCGAACTAAGGCAAATCTGCACATACACCATGCAATTGACCACAATTTTTTCACATGTTTCATGATCAGATATTACATATAAAAGCATATTTTGGCAAAATTTCTACTTTCAATAAAGAAATTTAATAGTTATTATTAAAAAATATTATTTCATATTCTGGAACATAATTTGATGAAAAACTATTAGAAAAAGTAAAAACTGAACTAATCATGTGTAAAAAGTCATAACTGCTCATGTTTTGTAAAAACGTGTAAGTGCTGTAAACAATAAGCTTCTGAGACTATGAAAATGCGATTGCCGAAGTCTCAGCTTCGTAGCTCAAACAGAAAGCGGTTTTTCGAACTAATGCAAATCTGCACATAAAACATGCAACTGACAACAGCTTTTTCACATGTTTATGATCAGATATTACATATAAAACCATGTTCTGGCAAAAAAAATACTTTGAATAAAGAAATGTAATAGTTGTCATGAAAAATATAATTTCATATTCTGAATCATAATTTGATGAAAAACTAATAAAAACAGTAAAAACTGAAGTAATCAGGTGTAGAAAGTCATAATTCATTAACAATGCATCAACTTCTCATGTTTTGTATAACCGTGTATTTGCTGAAAAGAATGAAGCTTTTAAGATTCTTAAAATGCGATTCCGCAAGTCTCAGCTTCGTAGCTCAAACAGAAAGCGGTTTTTCGAACTAAGGCACATCTGCACTGACAACTGGCAATTGACCACATTTTGACCACAATTGACCACATTTTGGTCAAAGAATGAAGCTTTTAAGATTCTGAAAATGCGATTCCGCAAGTCTCAGCTTCGTAGCTCAAACAGAAAGCGGTTTTTCGAACTAAGGCACATCTGCACTGACAACATGCAATTGACCACATTTTTTTTTACATGTTTATGATCAGATATTACATATAAAAACATTAAATTGGCAAAAAAAATACTTAAAAAAAAGGACTTTAATGGTTATTATGAAAAATATGATTTCATAGTCTGGATCATAATTTGATGAAAAACTATTTAAAACAGTAAAAACTGAAGTAATCAGATGTAGAAAGTCAAATCTCATCAACAATGCATCAACTTCTCGTGTTTTGTATAACCGTATATTTGCTGAAAAGAATGAAGCTTTTGATACTCTGAAAATGCGATTCCGCAAGTCTCAGCTTCGTAGCTCAATCAGAAAGCGGTTTTTCGAACTAAGGCAAATCTGCAGATACAACATGCAATTGACCAAATTTTTTTCACATGTTTATGACCAGATATTACATATAAAACCATGTTTTGGCAAAAAAAATACTTTAAAAAAAGAACTTTATTAGTTATTATTTAAAAATATGATTTCATATTCTGAATTAAATTTTGATGAAAAACTATTAAAAAATGTAATAACTGAAGTAATCAGGTGTAGAAAGTCATAATTTATCAAAAGTGCATCAACTGATCATGTTTTGTAAAAACATTTAAGTGCTGATAAGAATAAAGCTTTTGATACTCTGAAAATGCGTTTCCGCAAGTCTCAGCTTCCTAGCTCAAACAGAAAGCGGTTTTTCTAACTAAGGCAAATCTGCACATACATCATGCAATTGACCACACTTTTTTTCACGTTTTTATGATCACATATTACATATAAAAGCATGTTTTGGCAAAATGATTTCTTCAAATAAAAAATTCAGACGTTTTTATGAGCAAATATAATTTTATATTAATAATCATAATATGATGAAAAACTATTAAAAACAGTCAAAACTGAACTAATCATATGTAAAAAGTCATAATTCATCAAAAGTGCATCAACTGCACATGTTTTGTAAAAACGTTTAAATGTTGATAAGAATGAAGCTTTTGATACTCTGAAAATGCGATTCCGCAAGTCTCAGCTTCGTAGCTCAAAAACGAAAGCGGTTTTTCGAACTAAGTCAAATCTGCACTTAAAACATGCAATTGACCACAATTTGTTCACATATTTATGATCAGATATAACATATAAAAGCATTTTTTGGCGAAATTATTACTTCAATAAAAGAAATCTGATTGTTTTTTTGAAAATATATCATTTCATAGTCATAATAAAAATTTGCTGATAAGCTTTTAAAAACCGTAAAAACTGAAGTAATCAGGTGTAGAAAGTCAAAATTCATCAACAATGCATCAACTGCTCATGTTTTGTATAACCGTGTATTTGCTGATAAGAATGAAGCTTTTGAGATTCTGAAAATGCGATTCCGCAAGTCTCAGCTTTGTAGCTCAAACAGAAAGCGGTTTTTCGAACAAAGGCAAATATGCACATACAACATGCAATTGACCACAATTTATTCACATGTTTATGATCAGATATTACATGTAAAAGCATGTTTTGGCAAAAGAAAACTTTAAATAAAGAAATTTAATAGTTATTATGAAAAATATGATTTCATATTCTGGATCATAATTTGATGAAAAACTATTAGAAAAAGTAAAAACTGAACTAATCATGTGTAAAAAGTCATAACTGCTCATGTTTTGTAAAAACGTGTAAGTGCTGTAAACAATAAGCTTCTGAGACTATGAAAATGCGATTGCCGAAGTCTCAGCTTCGTAGCTCAAACAGAGAGCGGTTTTTCAAACTTAATGCAAATCTGCACATAAAACATGCAATTGACCACAGTTTTTTCACATGTTTATGATCAGATATTACATATAAAACCATGTTCTGGCAAAAAAAATACTTTGAATAAAGAAATTTAATAGTTGTCATGAAAAATATAATTTCATATTCTGAATCATAATTTGATGAAAAACTAATAAAAACAGTAAAAACTGAAGTAATCAGGTGTAGAAAGTCATAATTCATTAACAATGCATCAACTGCTCATGTTTTGTATAACCGTGTATTTGCTGAAAAGAATGAAGCTTTTAAGATTCTTAAAATGCGATTCCGCAAGTCTCAGCTTCGTAGCTCAAACAGAAAGCGGTTTTTCGAACTAAGGCAAATCTGCACTGACAACATGCAATTGACCACATTTTTTTTACATGTTTATGATCAGATATTACATATAAAAACATTAAATTGGCAAAAAAATACTTAAAAAAAAGGACTCTAATGGTTATTATGAAAAATATGATTTCATAGTCTGGATCATAATTTGATGAAAAACTATTAAAAACAGTAAAAACTGAAATAATCAGATGTAGAAAGTCATAATTCTTTAACAATGCATCAACTTCTCATGTTTTGTATAACCGTGAATTTGCTGAAAAGAATGAAGCTTTTAAGATTCTTAAAATGCGATTCCGCAAGTCTCAGCTTCGTAGCTCAAACAGAAAGCGGTTTTTCGAACTAAGGCACATCTGCACTGACAACATGCAATTGACCACATTTTTTTTTACATGTTGATGATTAGATATTGCAAAAAAAACATCTTTTGGCAAAAGAAAACTTTGAATAAAGAAATTTAATAGTTATTATGAAAAATATGATTTCATATTCTTGATCATAATTTGATGAAAAACTATTAAAAACAGTAAAAACTGAAGTAATCAGGTGTAGAAAGTCAAAATTCATCAACAATGCATCAACTGCTCATGTTTTGTATAACCGTGTATTTGCTGAAAAGAATGAAGCTTTTAAGATTCTGAAAATGCGATTCCGCAAGTCTCAGCTTCGTAGCTCAAACAGAAAGCGGTTTTTCGAACTAAGGCACATCTGCACTGACAACATGCAATTGACCAAATTTTTTTCACATGTTTATGACCAGATATTACATATAAAACCATGTTTTGGCAAAAAAAATACTTTAAAAAAAGAACTTTATTAGTTATTATTTAAAAATATGATTTCATATTCTGAATCAAATTTTGATGAAAAACTATTAAAAAATGTAATAACTGAAGTAATCAGGTGTAGAAAGTCATAATTTATCAAAAGTGCATCAACTGATCATGTTTTGTAAAAACATTTAAGTGCTGATAAGAATAAGCTTTTGATACTCTGAAAATGCGTTTCCGCAAGTCTCAGCTTCCTAGCTCAAACAGAAAGCGGTTTTTCTAACTAAGGCAAATCTGCACATACATCATGCAATTGACCACACTTTTTTTCACGTTTTTATGATCACATATTACATATAAAAGCATGTTTTGGCAAAATGATTTCTTCAAATAAAGAAATTCAAACGTTTTTATGAGCAAATATAATTTTATATTAATAATCATAATATGATGAAAAACTATTAAAAACAGTCAAAACTGAACTAATCATATGTAAAAAGTCATAATTCATCAAAAGTGCATCAACTGCACATGTTTTGTAAAAACGTTTAAATGTTGATAAGAATGAAGCTTTTGATACTCTGAAAATGCGATTCCGCAAGTCTCAGCTTCGTAGCTCAAACAGAAAGCGGTTTATCGAACTAAGTCAAATCTGCACTTAAAACATGCAATTGACCACAATTTGTTCACATATTTATGATCAGATATAACATATAAAAGCATTTTTTGGCGAAATTATTACTTCAATAAAAGAAATCTGATTGTTTTTTTGAAAATATATCATTTCATAATCATAATAAAAATTTGCTGATAAACTATTAAAAACCGTAAAAACTGAAGTAATCAGGTGTAGAATGCATTCATGCAATGCAATGCATTCATCAACAGTGCATCAACTGATCATGTTTTGTATACCAGTGTATGTGCTGAAAGGAATGAAGCTTTTGATACTCTAAAAATGCGATTCCGCAATTCTCAGCTTTGTACTCAAACAGAAAGCGGTTTTTCGAACTAAGGCAAATCTGCACATACACCATGCAATTGACCACAATTTTTTCACATGTTCATGATCAGATATTACATATAAAAGCATATTTTGGCAAAATTTCTACTTTCAATAAAGAAATTTAATAGTTATTATTAAAAAATATTATTTCATATTCTGGATCATAATTTGATGAAAAACTATTAGAAAAAGTAAAAACTGAACTAATCATGTGTAAAAAGTCATAACTGCTCATGTTTTGTAAAAACGTGTAAGTGCTGTAAACAATAAGCTTCTGAGACTATGAAAATGCGATTGCCGAAGTCTCAGCTTCGTAGCTCAAACAGAAAGCGGTTTTTCGAACTAATGCAAATCTGCACATAAAACATGCAATTGACCACAGTTTTTTCACATGTTTATGATCAGATATTACATATAAAACCATGTTCTGGCAAAAAAAATACTTTGAATAAAGAAATTTAATAGTTGTCATGAAAAATATAATTTCATATTCTGAATCATAATTTGATGAAAAACTAATAAAAACAGTAAAAACTGAAGTAATCAGGTGTAGAAAGTCATAATTCATTAACAATGCATCAACTTCTCATGTTTTGTATAACCGTGTATTTGCTGAAAAGAATGAAGCTTTTAAGATTCTTAAAATGCGTTTCCGCAAGTCTCAGCTTCGTAGCTCAAACAGAAAGCGGTTTTTCGAACTAAGGCACATCTGCACTGACAACTGGCAATTGACCACATTTTGCCCACATTTTGGTCAAAGAATGAAGCTTTTAAGATTCTGAAAATGCGATTCCGCAAGTCTCAGCTTCGTAGCTCAAACAGAAAGCGGTTTTTCGAACTAAGGCACATCTGCACTGACAACATGCAATTGACCACATTTTTTTTACATGTTTATGATCAGATATTACATATAAAAACATTAAATTGGCAAAAAAAATACTTAAAAAAAAAGGACTTTAATGGTTATTATGAAAAATATGATTTCATAGTCTGGATCATAATTTGATGAAAAACTATTTAAAACAGTAAAAACTGAAGTAATCAGATGTAGAAAGTCAAATCTCATCAACAATGCATCAACTTCTCGTGTTTTGTATAACCGTATATTTGCTGAAAAGAATGAAGCTTTTGATACTCTGAAAATGCGATTCCGCAAGTCTCAGCTTCGTAGCTCAATCAGAAAGCGGTTTTTCGAACTAAGGCACATACAACATGCAATTGACCAAATTTTTTTCACATGTTTATGACCAGATATTACATATAAAACCATGTTTTGGCAAAAAAAATACTTTAAAAAAAGAACTTTATTAGTTATTATTTAAAAATATAATTTCATATTCTGAATCAAATTTTGATGAAAAACTATTAAAAAATGTAATAACTGAAGTAATCAGGTGTAGAAAGTCATAATTTATCAAAAGTGCATCAACTGATCATGTTTTGTAAAAACATTTAAGTGCTGATAAGAATGAAGCTTTTGATACTCTGAAAATGCGTTTCCGCAAGTCTCAGCTTCCTAGCTCAAACAGAAAGCGGTTTTTCTAACTAAGGCAAATCTGCACATACATCATGCAATTGACCACACTTTTTTTCACGTTTTTATGATCACATATTACATATAAAAGCATGTTTTGGCAAAATGATTTCTTCAAATAAAGAAATTCAAACGTTTTTATGAGCAAATATAATTTTATATTAATAATCATAATATGATGAAAAACTATTAAAAACAGTCAAAACTGAACTAATCATATGTAAAAAGTCATAATTCATCAAAAGTGCATCAACTGCACATGTTTTGTAAAAACGTTTAAATGTTGATAAGAATGAAGCTTTTGATACTCTGAAAATGCGATTCCGCAAGTCTCAGCTTCGTAGCTCAAACAGAAAGCGGTTTATCGAACTAAGTCAAATCTGCACTTAAAACATGCAATTGACCACAATTTGTTCACATATTTATGATCAGATATAACATATAAAAGCATTTTTTGGCGAAATTATTACTTCAATAAAAAAATCTGATTGTTTTTTGAAAATATATCATTCATAATCATAATAAAAATTTGCTGATAAACTATTAAAAACGTAAAACTGAAGTAATCAGGTGTAGAAATTCATAATCAATCATCATCAACAGTGCATCAACTGATCATGTTTTGTATACCAGTGTATGTGCTGAAAGAATGAAGCTTTGATACTCTAAAAATGCGATTCCGCAATTCTCAGCTTTGTACTCAAACAGAAAGCGGTTTTTCGAACTAAGGCAAATCTGCACATACACATGCAATGACCACAATTTTTCACATGTTCATGATCAGATATTACATATAAAAGCATATTTTGGCAAATTTCTACTTTCAATAAAGAAATTTAATAGTTATTATTAAAAAATATTATTTCATATTCTGGATCATAATTTGATGAAAAACTATTAGAAAAAGTAAAAACTGAACTAATCATGTGTAAAAAGTCATAACTGCTCATGTTTTGTAAAAACGTGTAAGTGCTGTAAACAATAAGCTTCTGAGACTATGAAAATGCGATTGCCGAAGTCTCAGCTTCGTAGCTCAAACAGAAAGCGGTTTTTCGAACTAATGCAAATCTGCACATAAAACATGCAATTGACCACAGTTTTTTCACATGTTTATGATCAGATATTACATATAAAACCATGTTCTGGCAAAAAAAATACTTTGAATAAAGAAATTTAATAGTTGTCATGAAAAATATAATTTCATATTCTGAATCATAATTTGATGAAAAACTAATAAAAACAGTAAAAACTGAAGTAATCAGGTGTAGAAAGTCATAATTCATTAACAATGCATCAACTTCTCATGTTTTGTATAACCGTGTATTTGCTGAAAAGAATGAAGCTTTTAAGATTCTTAAAATGCGTTTCCGCAAGTCTCAGCTTCGTAGCTCAAACAGAAAGCGGTTTTTCGAACTAAGGCACATCTGCACTGACAACTGGCAATTGACCACATTTTTTTTACATGTTTATGATCAGATATTACATATAAAAACATTAAATTGGCAAAAAAAAATACTTAAAAAAAAAAGGACTTTAATGGTTATTATGAAAAATATGATTTCATAGTCTGGATCATAATTTGATGAAAAACTATTTAAAACAGTAAAAACTGAAGTAATCAGATGTAGAAAGTCAAATCTCATCAACAATGCATCAACTTCTCGTGTTTTGTATAACCGTATATTTGCTGAAAAGAATGAAGCTTTTGATACTCTGAAAATGCGATTCCGCAAGTCTCAGCTTCGTAGCTCAATCAGAAAGCGGTTTTTCGAACTAAGGCACATACAACATGCAATTGACCAAATTTTTTTCACATGTTTATGACCAGATATTACATATAAAACCATGTTTTGGCAAAAAAAATACTTTAAAAAAAGAACTTTATTAGTTATTATTTAAAAATATGATTTCATATTCTGAATCAAATTTTGATGAAAAACTATTACAAAATGTAATAACTGAAGTAATCAGGTGTAGAAAGTCATAATTTATCAAAAATGCATCAACTGATCATGTTTTGTAAAAAAGTTTAAGTGCTGATAAGAATGAAGCTTTTGATACTCTGAAAATGCGTTTCCGCAAGTCTCAGCTTCCTAGCTCAAACAGAAAGCGGTTTTTCTAACTAAGGCAAATCTGCACATACATCATGCAATTGACCACACTTTTTTTCACGTTTTTATGATCACATATTACATATAAAAGCATGTTTTGGCAAAATGATTTCTTCAAAAAAGAAATTCAAACGTTTTTATGAGCAAATATAATTTTTAAATTAATAATCATAATATGATGAAAAACTATTAAAAACAGTCAAAACTGAACTAATCATATGTAAAAAGTCATAATTCATCAAAAGTGCATCAACTGCACATGTTTTGTAAAAACGTTTAAATGTTGATAACAATGAAGGTTTTGATACTCTGAAAATGCGATTCCGCAAGTCTCAGCTTCGTAGCTCAAACAGAAAGCGTTTTTTCGAACTAAGTCAAATCTGCACTTAAAACATGCAATTGACCACAATTTGTTCACATATTTATGATCAGATATAACATATAAAAGCATTTTTTGGCGAAATTATTACTTCAATAAAACAAATCTGATTGTTTTTTTGAAAATATATCATTTCATAGTCATAATAAAAATTTGCTGATAAACTATTAAAAACCGTAAAAACTGAAGTAATCAGGTGTAGAAAGTCTTAATTCATCAACAATGCATCAACTGCTCATGTTTTGTATAACCGTGTATTTGCTGATAAGAATGAAGCTTTTGAGATTCTGAAAATGCGATTCCGCAAGTCTCAGCTTCGTAGCTCAAACAGAAAGCGGTTTTTCGAACTAAGGCAAATCTGCACATACAACATGCAATTGACCACAATTTATTCACATGTGTATGATCAGATATTACATATAAAAGCATGTTTTGGCAAAAGAAAACTTTAAATAAAGAAATTTAATAGTTATTATGAAAAATATGATTTCATATTCTGGATCATAATTTGATGAAAAACTATTAGAAAAAGTAAAAACTGAACTAATCATGTGTAAAAAGTCATAACTGCTCATGTTTTGTAAAAACGTGTAAATGCTGTAAACAATAAGCTTCTGAGACTATGAAAATGCGATTGCCGAAGTCTCAGCTTCGTAGCTCAAACAGAAAGCGGTTTTTCGAACTAAGGCAAATCTGCACATAAACATGCAATTGACCACAGTTTTTCACATGTTATGATCAGATATTACATATAAAACATGTTTTAAAAAAATATTTAAATAAAGAATTTATAGTTTCGTGAAAATATAATTTCATATTCTGAATCTAATTGATGAAAAACTAATAAAAAGTAAAACTGAAGTAATCAGGTGTAGAAAGTCATAATTATTAACAATGCATCAATCTCATGTTTGTATAACGTGTATTGCTGAAAGAATGAAGCTTTGATACTCTGAAAAAGCGATTCCGCAAGTCTCAGCTTCGTAGCTCAAACAGAAAGCGGTTTTCGAACAAAGGCAAATCTGCAATACAACATGCAATGACCACAATTATTACATGTTATGATCAGATATTACATATAAAAGCATATTTTTGCAAAAAAATTACTTTAAAAAAAGAACTTTAATAGTTATTATGAAAAATATGATTTCATATTCTGGATCATAATTTGAAGAAAAACTATTAAAAAATGTAATAACTGAAGTAATCAGGTGTAGAAAGTCATAATTTATCAAAAGTGCATCAACTGATCATGTTTTGTAAAAACGTTTAAGTGCTGATAAGAATGAAGCTTTTGATATTCTAAAAATGCGATTCCGCAAGTCTCAGCTTCGTAGCTCAAACAGAAAGCGGTTTTTCGAACTAAGGCAAATCTGCACATACAACATGCAATTGACCACAATTTTTCACATGTTCATGATCAGATATTACATATAAAAGCATATTTTGGCAAAATTTCTACTTTCAATAAAGAAATTTAATAGTTACTAATTAAAAATATTATTTCATATTCTGAATCAAATTGTGATGAAAAACTATTTAAATCAGTAACAACTGAAGTGATCATGAGTAGAAAGTAAAGATTCATCAAAAATGCATCAACTTTTCAGTTTTTGTATAAACTATAAGTGCTGTAAAGAATAAGCTTTTGAGACTCTGAAAATGCGATTCCGCTTCGTAGCTCAAACAGAAAGCGGTTTTTCGATCTAAGGCAAATCTGCACTACACCATGCAATTGACCACAATTTATTCACATGTTTATGATCAGATATTACATATAAAACCATAATTTCATAAAAATATTTCATATTCTGAATCAAATTTTGATGAAAAACGATTAAAAACTGTAATAACTGAAGTAATCAGGTGTAGAAAGTCGTAATTCATCAAAAGTGCATCAACTGCACATGTTTTGTAAAAACGTTTAAGTGCTGATAAGAATGAAGCTTTTGATACTCTGAAAATGCGATTCCGCAAGTCTCAGCTTCGTAGCTCAAACAGAAAGCGGTTTTTCGAACTAAGGCAAATCTGCACATACAATTGACCACATTTATTTCACATGTTTATGATCAGATATTACATATAAAACCATGTTTTGGCAAAAAAAAATACTTTAAAAAAAGAACTTTAATAGTTATTATGTAAAAATATAATTTCATATTCTGAATCATAATTTGAGGAAAAACTATTAAAAACTGTAATAACTGTAGTAATTAGGTGTAAAAAGTCATAATTCATCAACAATGCATCAACTTCTCATGTTCTGTATAACCGTGTAGGTGCTGAGAGGAATGAAGCTTTTGAGACTCTGAAAATGTCATTCCACAAAAAGGTGGAATGACAAAACGTTGAACAAAATTATGACTTGATTAAAAAAAAAAAATAAATAAATAAAAGATAATTATGAAAACATAAATTTTTATAGTCTTAAGCATGATTTTATGAATAACCGGTAAAATGGGCAATAACTGAGGGAACAATAAAAAGCCATAAAATAATGAAATTATGAATTTTCATAATCTTAAACATAACTTTATTTAAAAACGTAACAAGTTTCTATATCTAAACAAAAAAACAAAAAGTTGACATGACAAATCAAGTTTTAATGAAAAATGACTTTTTGTAGAATGTATATATATATATATATATATATATATATATATATATATATATATATATATATATATAGTAAAAATCACCGTTTTTATAAACAGAAGGTAGTTCTTATGAAAATATTAATTTCATAATCGTATGCACAATTTCATTAAACAGGGTTAAATGGTAAAATGATTTAACGAAAAACAAAAAGGTGAAATGACATTGTTTTGGCAAAGATTTTCATTACAAAAAAATGATAATATTTTAATAAAAAACCATTAAAAGGTTCAATAAATGAACAACAATGAAATGGTAACTGGACAAATCATGTTTTGACAAGAATGACTTTTTTCATTTAAAAAAAATGATGAAAAAAATGAATTTTCACATTCGTGTTAATGATGTGATGAACAAAAACGTTAAAAGGTGCAATACATAAGTGAAAAACCAAATCTGTTAAAATGTTTAATACGTAACCGAAAAACTGTCACATGCCAAACAATGTTTTGTCAAAAAATTTAACCTTTATAAAAATAAATAAATATACGATAGTATTTATGAACCAATAAATTTTAATATTCTACATTTTATGAATAATAGGAAAAATGAATGAACAATAAAAAAAAATGACATGACAAATCATACAAAAAACAAAAGTGGCAATATGTGAACAAAAAACGAAAAGCTGACATGACAAATCATGTTTTGACAAAAAAATTACTTTTTCATAAAAAGAACTGATAGTTATGAAATTATTAATTTTCATAATCATAAGAATAATTTCATTAAACACCGTTTAAGGCTCAATATCTGAGCGAAAAACGAAAAGGTGACATGACATTATGTTTTTACAAAAAAATGTTTTCATGAAAAACATGAAATATATGAACATATGGAAATATGAATTTTCATATTCTTGAGAAAATTTGAAGAAAAACTTTCAAATGGTACAATAAAAAAAAAGTTTAATCGTCTTTAAAATAATTTAATGCAAAACCATTAAAATGTGCATTAAGTGATTGACAAACGAAAAGGTCCCATTACAAATAATGTTTTGACAAAATTATGCATTTTTTTCATTCAAATTCAAAAATTATGACAATATGAATTTTCATATTCGTGAGAATAAATTAATGAAAACCTGTTTAAGGTTTATTTTACTATTTTTATTTTATGTTATACTTTCCTATCTTTTCCTTACGGCCGACACCCTTTGCCTGGTGTACGTGGTCACCACTTTCTACTGGCCTGTTTTCTGTAGTGACTATTGGTCCTTATATGCGTCTAGGATAACATATAACATCGCTTATATTAGTTTAAATCTAAGCGTTATACATATAACCATTACTCTCCATTGATATAGTATAATACTCAGCTTCGCAGCGAGATATTCGAGGTGAAAAATAGAGACGCATATAAGGACGCATAGTCACTCCAGAAACAGTCAGAGTCAATCAGAAGTCATGTATGGAGTGCCTATGTGGTTAAATACCTTGGCTATGCAGAGAAAACAGAGAGACCAAATGACGTCTTGACTCATCGTGCATAATAGGGTGCATAAAGTTCACCCAAGTTCATTTCTATACCGCTTTTCACAACAGACATTGTCTCAAAGCAGCTTTACAGAAATCAACAGTCAAGGTGAATGGTTTGCATTTATCCCCGATGAGCAAGCTGTGGCGACTATGGCTGTAAGGAATGTTTTATCCTCTGCCGCTTGGGCAGGATTGCCTTCTGTCCCTGGATAGGATATCTCTGAATTCACAGCCTTTCCTCTCAATCTCTGCTCTCCTACGTATACGGGGAAGTCTCAATGAAACACACGAGTCAACTTTCAGAGAGAAGTTCCGATGTTATTGTTTCACACATGAAGATATACTTCCAAAGAGATGGAGAGAAAAAGGGAGGGCTGCCATGTGTGTGTGTGTGTGTGTGTGTGTGTGTGTGTGTGTGTGGTGTGTGTGTGTGTGTGTGTGTGTGTGTGTGTGAATAGAAAAGAAAGTTAGGAGAGACAACTCCACAAGGTTATGTTGAGCATGCAAAAGATGAGCCTAAAACAGAAATACAGGAACCACTGTGTGTGTACGAGCAAAGTAACACATGCCACAAAAAAGGATAGTTCAGGGTTTGGTCAACAGAAACATACATAAAGGTTATTCTAAAAGCATACAGCAAAATTACTATAACTACTAATGGCAACAAGATACATATTACCATACTGTGAGAACATAAAAACGGTTAACGATAATAACTTCACATCTGGTCATGTTATTCATTTAGCAGAAGCAACAAAGCGTGGATTATCCATACCAAAAGGCAACAGTTTGGGTATTCTCACAGCGTAAGGGTATAAAGAGAGGATAAAGACCAGAACTGAGTGTTCTGGGTCAACCTAATCTAGGACTAGTGATCAAGGATATCTTACAATTCCCCCGTTTTATCCATGATAAATAAGAATGGATAAATCACAACTTAAACTAACAGACATGTCGCATAGGAATAGGATAATAATCAGAAACACGAGGGACAGGTTGATAACCAGAAAGCATACGGGTGAATGATCGCTGGATACATTGAAAAATACATGGTCCAATGAGGCATAGTAACAGGAAACAATGACAGTCGGGATTATCAAAGAAATGTACAGTGCTGACACGCGTTGTGTTACTTCCCTTATTGATGAGAGGTTGTTGTCCCATTCCTCGCAGCTTTCCTTGACACGTCCTGCAGTTGTGAGTATGCCCGAAGAGTTGGCACAGAAAGGACTGAGGAGTTGTCACTGGACCTCGATAGATGATGACAGAGGGAACAGGAACCGATACACGTCTCCTAGAGAACTCATGGGGAGGTCAAAAGGCTATGTTTCTGTAACATAAAGAAAATAGTGATACACAGTGAACATGTACACACAAAATTTAAGAGGGATCACCTCCAGTGGGACATTTCTTGATTCTGGTAGCATGAATCCACTGTGGAAAAAGGTCAGTTAATACACCTGTGCGTATGATTGCAAATATTTCTCCTGGCCACTCATATTTGCATTATCCAATCGCCTGGGTTTTAGAGATTTAATCAGAACAGCATCTTCCACCCGGAAGGGATGGATGGTGTAACAGAAATGACAGGTATAGATCTAGAGATCTGTTCATAATGTTTTGACAATGTGTGTCAATCAGGGCAGCAGAACACTCGGCGATGTGCACATCCAGATCAGCTGTACCTTTGCTGGTTTACCTTTTCTCCAGGGCTTTGGAAATGGTCGCCCAAAAATAATTTCGTGTGGTCATAGTGGACGTCATTTCGCGGAGTCAATCTCATTTCGGCAAGGACTGCAGGTAGTAAGGCTACCCATTTTTTGTTACCTGTAGCTTGCATGGCCTTAGTCAGTTTGTCCTTAACCGGAGTTAGTTCTCTCTACGATACCGGAGGACTGAGGGTGATAGGAAATATGGAAATGCCATATTTCCATATAGGTATTTATAGGTATCCACACAGGGATAGGTATTTACATAAGTCCTGCGTTACCTTCGCAGTCAATGGTGTTCCTTTGTCTGAATCAATCGCGTGAGGAACACCATATCGTGGTATAATCTCTTTGGCTAGGATACGTGTGACGACCTTAGCATTTTCTCGTTGACAAGGGAAAGCTTAAACCCCACCTAGAGAATTTGTCAACCATCACCAGGAGATACTTGAATGGACCACAGGACCCATGTGAGTCTATCATGCAGTTTAAGTTAGCTATACAAAAAAATCGGTTCATATCTTCCCTCACCACCCGTCGTGCGCGATGTGTAACACCGTGAAACTCACGCACGAGGAAAGGAACACAGTGAGATGAAAGGCATAGGCGACCATCTGCACTGTACCAAATGCTATCGGAGGCCACGTAGGCATTGTGTGATTGCCAAAAGGCAGAATCATTCGGGTGGCTGAGGAATGAGAGCGGAGGAAAGAAGACAGGTATTAATAGGAGTGCTAAGACGGGGAGGAATACCCGAGGTTGAGACGCACTTTTTGCCACTCTGTCAGCCAAGGAATTGCCTTTGGCTTTGGTAAACCCTGAGCCACGGTGTCAAGTGTTTTGGACAGGAATGCACATGGTCTCATGCCCCCACATGCTCCTGAGCCAAGACAGCAGAGGCAGTTCCATCCTGTTCACACGCATAAAGGTGAAAAACCTTATAATATTTTGGAAGTCCGAGAGCAGGAGCTGAACACAGAGCTGACCGCAAAGCCTCATACCTCATGCCTTGAGAGAGTTCGAACCCTAGGTATTTCACAGTGGTTCTACAAAACTGGAATTTGGTTTTGTATACCTTGAATCCTTTTCTTGCCAGATGACGCAGGAGGCACAGGGAGGCTTGTTCACAGAGGTCCTCGGAGACTGTGGAGATCAGGAGATCATCTGCATACTGTAAGACAACAGAGTCAGAGGGGAATGCAAGATCACAGAGTGCGTCCCTTACCACAGCGGAAAAGACTGCTGGGGAGTCAATGAATCCTTGTGCAGACGTGTCCAAGTATATTGGGGCCCCCTGTGCGTGAAGGCAAAAAGAGGCTGTGTCTGCTCTTCTACAGGAACGCTGAAAAAGGCAGAACACAAGTCAATCACAGAGAAGTGTGTATGATTGCATGGAATTGAAGCGATAATAGAGGTCTTATCGGGCACAATGGTGCAACAGGAACCACAACATCATTTATTTTTCTCAATATTGAGTGAAGCGCCAAGTGCTGTCCAGCTTAGGAACCGGATTAACGGGTGTGTTGTAGGAGCTCACACACGGCTTGATCACACCCTGTTGTAACAGAGAGGTCAAGATTCTGTCTATTCAATGCAACATTGATTCAGAGAGAGAATAATGTTTGAAAAACACAGGATGCAAATGTTTAGTTTAGCTTCATAAGGAGGACAAAGAAACCAAGTCCTTATTGTAATTTCTGTGTGGTAGAGAGAAAACAGTCATTAATGTTCATGTTAGAAAGATATGACAGAGGAGCAGAGTCAGGAACTGAAACCGTGGGTTTAGAGCCGGAGAAGGTGAGAGAAATGTGCAGCCTGCTCATTAAATCTCGGCCCAAAAGATTAAACGGACAATCAGGCATAAAAACAAAACGATGTTGCAAAAAAACATTTGTGTCAGAAGGACAGGTTAGTACGATCGGTGAGCTGATAATTCAGTACTTTCTGTACCTCTGGACGACAGTTATGCATAAAAGTCGTGAGGAAAAGAGGGTTACTTTCTGCGTCTTCAAAAAAAAGTTGGAAGTGCTTTCACCCTTCTTCTGTTAACAGTAAGTTACTTGAGAGAGATCTCTATTGGCCTGCTGCCGCTGGAGTAGGAATTTGGTCAACTCCTTTTTTAACTCCGAGAGAGCATCTCGCTCAGCCCAGTAATATAATAATAGAAGGTGGTTTGCTCTTACTTTTTTTTCGACCCTTCCCCCTCGTCTTCCACCTCCGTTTTTGTTTCCATTTTAATCTCATCATTCCTAGAGTGTAAACTGGACACCGTGGCAATAAGCATTACCTCGTAGTAGCTGTCCCCTAGTACTGCATGAAGGATAAACCTATAGTCTGCGCCTGTCAACTGATTATGGTGGGTAGAGCATGAGCTCTACCCACCATAATCAGTCAACAAAATGACATGTCAACAAAATGCAGAGGTTTAGATGGGGACGGAAGAACCCTGATAATGTCTCTAAGTTCCCCACATCTGGTCATGTTATTCGTTTGGCTGAAGAAACAAAGCGTGGATTAGCCATACCAAAAGGCAACAGTTTGGGTATTCTGACAGTGTAAGCGTATAAAGATAGGATATAGACAAGAACTGAGTGTTCTGGGTCAACCTAATCTAGGACTAGTGATCAAGGATATCTTACAGTGGCAAAGAAAAACTCCCTTAAATGTCATGAGGAAGAAACCTTGAGAGGAACCAGACTCAAAAGTGGAAGCCATCTTCATTTGGGTGACATCAAGAGTGTGATTATAGTCATTAAACAATACATATCACCGGAGAGTGAGAACTAACATGAGCACAAAAAACGGATAGGCAAAACGACAAATCATGTTTGTACAAAAATATGACTTTTTTCATAAATAATAATCATAAAACTATGAATTTTCAATATTATTGAAAAATATTTCATGAAAAACTGTTAAACTGTACTATAAGTGAGGGAAAAAGGAAAGGTGAATAAAACATTTGGACAAATATATGACTTTTGATCAAAAATATTCTGAAAATAAGTTTTATGTTCAATTGCATAATTATCCTAATAACCATCAAAATAGGCAATAAACATACGAAAAAACTAAAAGGTGAGATGACAAATCAAGTTTTGATGACAAAAATATGAATATTCATTTTTTTTTTATAATTTCATGAGAAAATGTTTAAAGTGCAATAACTGAACATAAAACGAAAATGTGACATGACAAATTATGTTTTTACAAAAATATTTTTCTCATATAAATTATTTCACAATATTAATTTTTAAATTCTTGATAATATTTTCATGATAAACGTTAAATAGTACAATAAGTGAATGGAAAACGAAAAGGTGAAATGACAAATCATGTTTTGACAAAAATCATAACAAATGATAATCATGAAACTATGAATTTTCATTTTTTGAGAAATCTTCATGAGAAAAACATTGAAAGGTACAATAAGTGAAAAAAAAAAAAAAGGTGAAATAAAAAACGTTTGGACAACAATATGACTTTTGATTTAAAAAAATGTATTTTGAAAACATGATTTTCTATTTTCATTAGCATAATTATCTGAATAATGTCGTTACTCAGACCCCATGTCCGAGTAGACATTACAATTGAGTGGCTCAACACTCAAATTATTTTACCTATTTACTAATCAATTACCATTTAGTTTCAAAACTTATGATATGATTTTTGAACTTAAGTTTCTACTTGTGTTTTGAATATATGTGCATATGCTGTTTGGGTATAATTAAGGCATTTTGCCTGAATGCTGCTTGCTTATTTTACTATTTTACTATTTTTATTTTATTCATACAATATTGCAGGTCTCACCACAGTCCTATAAACCTTCCCTTTCATTCTTGCAGATACC
>JBCEWE010001766.1:0-23934 GCA_039877035.1 Silurus lanzhouensis
TACTCAGGAGAGGCGCATAAAGTCCCACCCTTTGGCACCTAATTGGTCGACCCGGCTACGATCATGTAAATCATTTGACTGCTGACCAATCAGCTGCGAGACACTTGTTCTGGACTGTGTCGCAATTGAATGATTTAATTATAGGCCAAATAGCTGCGACAGTCGCTTATAGCTTTCTCATTAAGGATAAACTTATAAGGAATAAACCGATAGACACTAAACTCAGATTTTATAACCTATATATCCATGTAAAGCTGCTTTGGGACAATTTCCATTGTTAAAAACAAATAATATACAAAATCAATTTTAGATACAAAGAAATAACTGAATTGAAGTGGCTCCTTAAATTATTATTTAGGCAAGGAACACTATAACTGTAAAATATCCTATAAAGCTATAACTATAAAAAACATCCACAATAGAGATTTAATTCATGAATATTTTTTTACTGTATTAAATACTATTTATTTTACAGCCATATAGTATGACCCAAATAAAGCTTCAATCATCCCTACTACAGTATTTCAATGCACAAACTCGATCAAACTCGATTTGTCTATCAATGAAGTTGAGGTATTGTTCTGGGAGTCAGGTGCAGAAACTGGCTTTAGAAAACAGACGCATAAGTGCTGACAGCATTGCTTTAGAGGTTGCAGAAGCAGAAAGTCTGTTTGTCAGTGCTCAGACCTTATGCTCTACACTGCAACAAGTCAGTTGCATGGCCGTCTTCCCAGAAGGAAGCTCACAAACAGTTTGCTGAAGACAACCTGTCCAAGAGCATGACTTATTAGAACGATGTCCTGGTCTGATGAGAATAAGCTAAACTTGTTTGGCTCAGATGGTGTCCAGCATGTGTGGTGATGCCCTGTGAGGAGTACCAAGAAAAGTGTCTTGTGTCTTGCTACAGTCATGTGCGGTGGTAGCATCGTGGTCTGGGCTGCATGAGTGCTGCTGGTACTGGAGCTGTGTTTGTTGAGGAAGACATGGATTCAACATGTAATATGACATTCTGAAGCAAAAAACATGATGCCTTCCCCTCAGAAACTGGGCAGATTGATCAAGATCACTCTGTAAATGAGAGAGACCTTTCCACCGACAGTCCCTATTCCAACCCTGAGGCAGCTTGAGAGGATTTGCAAAGAAGAAATGGCAAAAATTCTAAACGCTTTTGCATCCCAAAAAGATAAGGCTATTATTGTTTTTAAAGGTGATTCAAGTAAGTATTGACTAAAGGGTTTGAATACTTATGTAACATGTGATATTTAAAGTTTTTTTTTTTGTTTGTTTTTTTTTACATACATTTCTAAAATTCCTTTTCATTTGTTCATTATGAGGTACTGCGAGTAGATTGCAATTGATAAAACAATTGCAAGTATCAGGCTGCAACATAAAATAAAAAATTTAGAGTACCGGAAGGGGATGGAGATGTATAGGAGAGATGGCAATGGAGTTTTCACCAGATTGTTTAACATTATTTTGGGTGGTGAGAGGATGCCTGAGGAGTGGAGAAGGAGTGTGCTGTAACAATCTTCAAGAATATGTAGATATGTAGACCTGCAGTAACAACAGGGGAATAAGTTAATCAGTCACAACTATTAAGTTATGGGAAAGAGTAGTGAAAGCCAGGCTGAGAGAAGAGGTGACCATCTGTGAGCAACAGTATTGTTTCATGCCGAGGAAAAGCACTAGGGACACAATATTTGAATTAAGAATGTTAATAGAGAAGTATAGAGAAGGTCAGAAGGATTTGCATTGTGTTTGTGGATTTAGAGAAAGCGTACAACAGGGTGCCGAGATAAGACTTGTGGTATTGTATCAGGTGTGTCAGAGAAGTATGTGACGGTGGTGCAGGACATGTATGAGGGCAGTTGAGTGATTGCAGGGAAAGAGGTGGTGAAGGTGGAGGAGTTTTGGTACATGTGGTCAACAGTGCAAAGTAATGGAGAGTGTGTTAAAGAAGTGAAGAAAAGAGTGCAGGCAGGGTGGAGTGGGTGGAGAAGAGCAGTAGTGATTTGTGATGCAGGGTATCTGCAAGAGTGAAAGGGAAAGTTTATAGGACTGTGGTGAGACCTGCGATGTTGTATGGTTAGAGACAGTGGCACTGACTAAAAGTCAGAAGATGGAGCTGGAGGTAGCAGAGCTGAAGATGTTGAGATTTTTATTGGGAGTGATGAGGATGGACAGGATTAGAAAAAAGTTAATTAGAGGGACCGTGCATGTAGGATGTTTTGGAGACAAAGTGAGGGAGGTGAGATTGAGATGGTTTGGACATGTACAAAAAAAGGGACATGGGGTATATCGGTAGAAGAATTCTGAGAATGGAGCCGCCAGGAAGGAGGAAAAGAGGAAGACCAAGGAGGAGGTTTATGGATGTAGTTAAGAAGACATGTAGGTAGTTGGTTTGAAAGAGCCAGATATAGAGGACAGGGGGGTATGGAGACGGATGATTCGGTGTCGCAACCCTAATGGGAGAAGCCGAAAGAAGAAGAAGAAATAAAGTAGTACTGAAGACATTTATACTATGAACGAAAATGTATGGAATTATATAAATAAACATGTTAAATAACCTATAATTTTTTACCTATAGTTTTCTTAAAAGTTCCTTTTGCTTTGATGACAGCTTTGCACACTTTTGACAATCTCTCAGTGAGCCTCATGAGCTAAACACCTGGAGTGGTTTTCCAACAATTTTGAGGAGTTCCAGAGGTGATAAGATCTGGTGATTGTAGAGGTCAGGTCATCTGATGCCGCAATCCATCACTCTCTTTGTGAACAAATATCATAAAATAATGTAAATGTGTTTTTGGGGTCATTGTCTTGTTGGAAAACAAATGATGGTCCCACCAAAACAATAGGGAATGGCATATCTCTGCAAAATGTTGTGGTAGCCATGCTGGTTAAGTGAACCCAAGATTTTGAGTAAATCTCCAACAATGTCACCTGCAAAGCAACCCCATACCAACATACATCTTTCATAATTTACAATGGGAACCACATTCAGGAATCATCCATGTATCCTCTGTATGTCTAACAAAGACATATCGGTTAGACTTATCAAACCAAAGGAACATTTTGCACTGATCTAATGTCCATTCTTTGTGTTTCTTGGCCCAAGCAAGTCTTATCTGCTTGTTGTTTTTTCAGAGTAATGGTTTCCTTTGCCACAGTTAAAGGCCTGACTCATGCAGTCTCCTGCAAATGGTAGACGTTGAAATATGTCTCCCATTTGAACAAGCATTTATAAATTTTGTGTTTTCTGAGGCTGGTAATTCTAATAAACTTAGCTTTTGGTCTTCCTTTCTTGGGTTGGTCCTGATGAGAGCCTATTTCATCATAGTGTTTGATTGTTTTGTTGACAGTACTTGGGGATACATTTAAGGTTCTTGAGATGTTTGGATTGACTGACCTTCATTTCTTAAAGTAATGATGGACTGTCTATTCTCTTTACACAACTGAGTGTTTCTTGCCATAATATGTATTTGTACCGTAGTTGTAGTAGTACTAACTGGGGCTATTGACTCTGTACAAATAACTCTTGACCTGAATTGAAAACCATTGCAGGTGACCACCTCATTAATCTAATGAGAGAATACCATAAGTTTGCCAATATAAATGTGGACTAAATGTGGAATGCGATGCTCAAAAAATCACACACCATACTTATGACCAGGTGACCCAATACTTTTGGCAATATACTGTGTGTATATGTATATATGTATATATATATATATATATATATATATATATATATATATATATATATATATATATATATATATGTCTATCTAAAAAAGAATTCTAACTGTAAATGACTGTTGACTGCTCATAATTAGGTCTAAAGGGCTTGGTCTTTAAGGTGCTATTCAGTATATTTCCACATGAGAGCAGTATTCTCCTTCTTAATAAATTCACTGAGCAAAACACCTGAAAGAAAATCAGAAATCATTATGCTGCATATGCATTTTCATTTCCTTATCTAGGAATGCATTTCTTTTACAAATCAGAAAAAACAGTCTCCAGTATATAACTTTGATCAAGCCAGTAAACACAATTTGTTTTTATTATCTCTTAAATAACACACACACACACACGCACACGCACACACACACACACACACACACACACACACACACACACACACACACACATGGCTTAAGTCCATCATCATTTTGTACAGCAATCACAGATTGACATGAGCAGTGTGTAAGGCTTTACATCTAGCTAATGTGTCTCAAGTTCAATCCAGCATAAACCAGTGTTCCTAGTGATCTTTATCAATCTACTATGGCATACAGAAGGCTGTGCTGAGGTGTTACAGCTAGCACCAAAATGGTAACACAGTACAGAGACAGTGCAGGTAAAGATAATGCTGTGTGAAACATTATGTTTCTGTTTTTGCAGATGCGTCGTGCAACGCAAATCCATGCTATTACAAATGCTGCACTGGACCAAAGATTTCTCACTATTAAGCCTTCCTACCAGACAGCTCACCATCCTCTTTACTCTTACTTTTTTTTCTGTTGAATTATGCACCTCTTTTAATTATTTGGTGAAATATTTTCATTGAGTATTGATGTAAAAAAAAAAAAAAAAAAAACCTGTACATTTTTAAAATAAAAAACAAGTTGAGACATACAATTATGGTCCAAGCAGTAGCTTATGAGTGTTTGAGTCACACAGAGAATTTAAAACTCTAAGTATGCTAACATCATGCTAAGTATTACATATGATGATTGGATGATTTTGATCAAAATTAAAGTAATGAATCAATGAAATGATGCACCAACCTTTTACACATTGTTGGTGGAAAATCTTTCTAATTACAGTTTTACAATGCAGGAACCTTTGATTTTATTGCTCGTGTTGATCCAGTATTCATGTCCATGTAACCATAATGCTAACCTTTATTAAATAAATATTGAAAATGACTTTAAACATGTAAACATACACTACAAGTTGATTCATCGCAAACACACAATTGTCCAGTTGGAACCTGAAACATCTGAGCCCTGTTAGCTTTTAGACATCATCTGTCAAATACTGCAGAACTATATTAAAATCCTTTTTTTTATGAGGAATGTCTTGTGTCTGTCTTAAGGATTACCTTCTTAAAACAAAATACCATATATAGATTCTTTGTGACCTGTTTGAGTTTTGTTTTTTAATGTTATGTTTATTTTATTTACATGGGCTGAACACTGATGAATAAATCTATTAGTTAATACATGTTACCTCACCTAAAAGCTACAATATCATAATCTCCATAAATAAATAGTAAAAAGTAATTAAATAAAAGCTAAGAATTGTTGCGGGTTATAACATAACTATATCTACCGCAACACGATGTGGTCTTCATGACACTCATCTTAAACTTTCGCCTCACACGCTGGCTCTTTGTAGCAAATATACTGTATGATTCTTTTATCCAGGAGTGGATAAAAAGAGGCTCAAAATAGGACCACCAAAATAGCACATTATGTTCTATTCATGCTATATTATATTCATGTTCATCAAAGGAATACTCCAGCATTTTCAACTATTCTGTATCTGCTGCATTGGCAGCACACATTTAAATCTGGGAATATACTGCATATATTGACCTACACTACATGATTAACCATAAAATCTGGTTAATGATAAAAGCTCACTTCGTAAATATACAGTTGGTCATTGTAGTATCGTGTGGGAAACCTTTTCTTTAATTGTACTAGTGTATCAGTTTTTTCATTGCTGCTATTTATTTTTTTAATCGCAACCTCATTTTTACTTCCATGAACCAGTCCATTAACAAAAAACATCCATAAAAAAAGCAGTGTTGTGATCTGAAATTGACAGTGATGAAGGGCTGAAGGAGGATTAACATAAATTATGCATAGAGATAATAATAAAATAATCTATGGTCTCTAACTGTATGCCTATAAAGCGGTTTAAGAAGATTGGCATGTCTTATAATTTAGTCAATAATTATGACAGAATTAAAAACCCCAGCACAATTGCTCAAAATGACACGACAGGTGCTAGAATGGTCCACCAGCCATATAATTTGTGGTTGGGGGCCCTATGGGTGTCCATTTACATTCAGACAGGATTGAGGTGGGTTGACATGATGTACTTAGTGACAGATGGGCTGGAGTAACTGTATATAGTGCAATACTGCCAAGTGATACCATTAGAGTAGGGCCACAGAGTGAAAAACATATTTGTGTTCATTTACCATTAGATAAAACTAGATGAATATGGTTAGACTTACTTATAGGGGAAAAACCGAAAGAGAATTTAATTGAAGGAGAATTTTTACTGTGAGGAGTGAAGACACATTCTGTTCTTTGGCATTTTAGGTTTAAATGGCGATTTTAGTCCAGAGTGAAATGTTTAACCTGTCTAAGCATCAGCAGCCTATTTAAAAACAAATTATTCTCATTATACTTATTAAAGCATTTGTAATGCATTATGTATGGTTAATAAAAATATCAGTGTAATGCAAGAATAATGTATTCTAGTAATTTTTTAAATCTATTATTTTTTTGTGTGAAGTGTGAGCTGTTGAACTGCTGTTGTCCTTTTTTTCCCCAGGGACTGGGGGAGCAGGGGGTCTCTAATATACGGTGGCCGAGAAGTGCAAAACACATTAACAAATCCAAAAACAAATTAACAAATCCAAAAACAAATCAACAAATTCAAAACCAAAACAACAAATCCAAAAACACATTAACAAATCCGAAAACAAATTAACAAATTAGAAAACACTAACAAATCCAAAAACAAATTAACAAATCCGAAAACAAATTAACAAATTAGAAAACACTAACAAATCCAAAAACAAATTAACAAATCCGAAAACAAATTAACAAATTCAAAAACAAATTAACAAATCCAAAAACAAATTAACAAATTCAAAAACAAATCAACAACAAATCCGAAAACAAATTAACAAATTAAAAAACACATTACCAAATCCAAAAACACAATGACAAGTCCGACAAACCGGAAAAGGTAGGTATAGTTTGCGAATGGATAAATGGATAAATGGGTAGGGTTGCGTTAGGAAGGTCATCCAGCGTAAAACGTGCCAAATTGTAAAATCTCTTAGATTTTTTTGTCATGATATACTGCAGCATCTCCAACATCACTGCATATGAATTTCATTCCTTAAAGTATCTTTGGATTAATTCCAGTTTCTCCTTGCTTGCCAATGTTTATTTTTGTTATTTTTTATATTTAAAGGTGCACTAATCCAAATAATATAAAAAAAAGTTTAAAGTAAACGGACAATTTTACACATGTACAAGAAACAAAGTTATAAGATTTCATACTTCCTGTATATTTTGAATGACAGGTGTCTCGTCCAATCATCGTTAAGTTTCCATTTACAATCTATACCTACCTTTTCCGGTTTGTCTGACTTGTTGTGTTTTTTGGATTTGTTAATGTGTTTCGTGCAACCATTCAAACAAACCGGAAAAGGTAGGTATAGTTTGTGAACGTAAACTTACAGATCATTGGACGAGACACCTGTCAGTCAAGATATACAGGTGAATGACAGGTGTCTTGTCCAATGATCTGTAAGTTTCCATTCGCAAACTATACCTACCTTTTCCGGTTTGTCCGACTTGTCGTTGTGTTTTTTGGATTTGGTAATGTGTTTTTGAATGTGTTAATTTGTTTTCGGATTTGTTAATTTGTTTTTGAATTTGTTGTTTTGTTTTCGGATTTGTTAATTTGTTTTCGGATTTGTTAATTTGTTTTTGAATTTGTTGTTTTGTTTTCGGATTTGTTAATTTGTTTTCGGATTTGTTAATTTGTTTTTGAATTTGTTGTTTTGTTTTCGGATTTGTTATTTTGTTTTTGGATTTGTTAGTGTTTTCTAATTTGTTAATTTGTTTTCGGATTTGTTAATGTGTTTTTGGATTTGTTGTTTTGTTTTTGGATTTGTTAATTTGTTTTCTAATTTGTTAATTTGTTTTTGGATTTGTTGTTTTGTTTTTGGATTTGTTAATTTGTTTTCTAATTTGTTAATTTGTTTTTGGATTTGTTAATTTGTTTTTGGATTTGTTGTTTTGTTTTTGAATTTGTTAATTTGTTTTTGGATTTGTTAATTTGTTTTCTAATTTGTTAATTTGTTTTTGGATTTGTTAATGTGTTTTTGGATTTGTTGTTTTGTTTTTGGATTTGTTAATTTGTTTTCTAATTTGTTAATTTGTTTTTGGATTTGTTGTTTTGTTTTTGGATTTGTTAATTTGTTTTCTAATTTGTTAATTTGTTTTTGGATTTGTTAATTTGTTTTTGGATTTGTTGTTTTGTTTTTGAATTTGTTAATTTGTTTTTGGATTTGTTAATTTGTTTTCTAATTTGTTAATTTGTTTTTGGATTTGTTAATGTGTTTTTGGATTTGTTGTTTTGTTTTTTAATTTGTTAATTTGTTTTTGGATTTGTTGTTTTGTTTTGGATTTGTTAATTTGTTTTCGGATTTGTTGTTTTGTTTTGGATTTGTTGTTTTGTTTTTGGATTTGTTAATTGTTTTCGGATTTGTTAATGTGTTTTGCACTTCTCGGCCACCGTACTAATAAGAGATCTTGCATATGAACACACTCTGTAAACAAACTTATATTACAGCTGTGTCCACTGTTTTACATAACTTGGAAACCACAAATTCAGAACAGTTGCCCTGGTTACTAAGAGGTTAGTTAAAGATTAAGTTGAAAAAAGCTGGAGTATTGTGGATTTTGCAGATGCTTTTATCCGAAGTTACTTACTATTATAGGCAGAAAAAATGTGCATTTAGCCCAGCAAATCAAGGGATCTTGTTCAAAAAGCCAAGAGAGGCTCTCTGGCAGCCCCTTTTGCGCTAAACCCACCACCTTCCTGTCACTAGGAAGAAGCTTTACCCACTCAAATAGCACTGCTGACAATGCATATTTCCTCCAGATGTCAAAGATACAAAAGAGGTCATATGATGTTGAAACCTGACCAGCACTGTCTATACTATTTTCTCTCTCTATTTATCCCCCCTCTGCCTGTTGGAACTTTTGCACCAGAGTAAACTGATGGCAGGCTGATAGGATGGCAGCATCCAGCATTTGGAGTAAGAGAACAGATGGGCTCTTTTGTGAAAATGTGTGGCATTCACACTGTTGTTTCATACTCCATCACCTCCTTCGGTGTGCCCAAACAGCGGTACTGGATCCTGGGGGTGCCTGGTGCTGCATCTTCAAGGACCAAGATGGTCTTGCGGAGTCTGCGGTCAATGAAGTGAGCATCCCAGGCAGGGTACTGCTTCCTTGGCAGGTCGATTCGAATAACCGGCCCTTCTGTCTTTGGACTGGGGCGGAGTGCAGGAGTCCTTAAACCAGCAGGGGGGCGAACCTGAAAGACATCTGCCCCCTCACCTGCTGCTTCTTGCTCTCCTCCTCCTTTAGTTCTCTGCAACGTCCTGGGTGGGCTGCTCACAACATCTGGAGAGGAGCAGAGGTTGCTGTTGAAAGACAAGCCTCTGAAATAGCACCCCCCTCCACTGTGCCACATCCTAGATGGGCAACTGTTACAGAGCCATCTGGGTGAAGCAGGCAGTAGTATACAAACATGAAGAAGGTACCCAGGGCGTAGCTACATGCCACCACGCAAACCACCACCACAGCATAGAAGTCAGAGATGCGTGGGCCACGATACAAATACCATGCTGCAGTGAGGGCCACGTTCTCGGCCAGTACTATAAGGCTGTAGAGAAGTAGACGGCAACGCGTGGGTCCCTCTCGCACGCTGAACCAGCAGAACACATACACAATGCCCACCATCATGTTGTAAATGATCTCTTCCCACTTGGACATGCAGAAATCAGTCTCGCCTTGGATAATCCAAAAAGTCATGGCACACCAATGGGCCACGATAAAGATCCCAAAGTAGAGTTGGAAGATTGAGGCGAACAGTGCAAATGCCATAGCACGTGCTCCAACCATGAACAAGTGCCACAGCATCTGCACAACTGCTGCTTTGTAAGACATGGGCAGCTTGTCATCACGGGAGTCCCGCAGAGCCTTTTGGTAGGACGCCATCATCCAGCAAGAGACACCAGAGATGCAGAAGCAGACAGGCCTTAAAGAGAGAGGAGATAAAGTGATTACATTTTTATTATGCTTTTATAATAAGGTCATATAACGTAGCACCATTAACTGATATTCAGTGATGACATCAGTGATAGTTTTAATATCACAACACAGAGATACAAGCTAATAAATGTCAGAAATCAAAATAGGTTTAAATGGACAGTGCAATATGGATGTGCTTTTGTCACTAGTGCTTAGTGTCAATAATGACATGCACTTATTCGAATGAGAGGAAGAAATCAATATCAAGCATAAAACACATACCCTTTTAAAAAAAAAATGTGAGTGCTATGGAGAGGATTCATAAATATTTAATCACTATCTGGCAGATCTTCATTTGGCCAAGAGGAAGCAGAACTGAGGGAGTTTTGCTAATGAATGCCACAGACACAAGCCCAGGCAATTCAACTGCTCTTTGTGCTTTCTAAATTAGCCAATATATCAGAATGACTTCTGTTCCTGTGTGTTTTAACGTGGAAACACAAATTAATCATCGCAGATAAAGAAATGCCAGGATTGTACTTCCGACTAAATGTAGAGTAACAGTATAACAGACAAACTGCGTACTATCACCCTAGTGTGATAGTTATATAAAAATATTTCTTACATTTTTTCAGTGAGCTATAGACTGTTTGTCAGTTTGAATATTACACTATTATATGCATTACTTAGCCAAGGTAAATGAATGCTGATTCATGCTAGGCAAACACATACACTGTTTGTAGATATAGACAGAATGTCATTGTATGAAATAATAGCTTGTCAAACTAGATTGCACCTCAGGGTATTCTCTTGTGTCTGTTTCTTGTTTACGTCTTGGATAAAATGTCTCTAAGTATGTTTATTATAAACTGTCATTCAAAGCTTCTTTTCTTGGTGCCATATAACTTCTAAAGCCTTTTAATAAGGCTAATGTTCCAGCTGGACTCTGGTCATGCCTTAGAATTGGTGCTTATCTTAGATACAGTATTTTGCTATAAGAATAAGATTGACATTAAATGTGTTCTGTCCTACATAAGTAAATATCTCTTTATAGTTTAAAACATAGTCTATATCTATATTTCTTTAATAAAAATGTTTTCTGTGTACAAAATACAACCAATTAGCACTTTATAAGATACACCCACACATTTTCTGTACAATTGCTGTGAGCAAAAAAGCATCTTAAAATGAGATAACTGGTCTACAGGTCCCAGAAGAAGATATGTCAGTTTCCTGTCAGTTAAGTACAAAAAGCTGAGGCTGCAGTGGGCACAGGCCCATCAAAACTGGATAGGTAAAACTAGAAAAAATATAGCCTGGTCTGATGAATTTAGATATTTGCTGAGCCACACAGATGGTAGGTTCAGAATTTGGCACCAACCGCATTAATCCATGGACCAATCCTGCATTGTGTTACCAGTCCATGCTGATGTAGATGATGTAATGTTGTTGGGAATGCTGTCTTGGCACACTCTGGGCCTGTTAATATGAATTAATTATGGCTTAAGTGCCACAGCCGTATTGTGGGTTGTTGTTGATCATGTGCATCATTCATGTTCACAATTTGCCCTTCTTCTAACAACATTCACAATGAATTCAATGTTCCTCCAAGGCCTTCCCATTAACTAGATCTACATCCAATAAAACACATTTGCAATGTGGTAGAACAGCAGCATAAAAATTAACCTGAAAAATCTGCAGGAAATGAATGATGCAATAGTGTCAACATCTAGAATCTCAAAGCCATGCCATGCAATGAAGAACTGGGGCTTTGTGATAATGTTCATCCCTGTTTTCTCCTGTTTTCTCATCTAAATTCTTATCTTATATGTGAGGCACCTACCTCTACGGCTGCTTGCACACACAGGATGCTTTCTGATTTATTTGTTTATTTAGTGCTATAAGTATTCTTGCCTATACTGTAATTCATGTATGTGTAATAGTAATAAGCATGCCCACATTCCCCATAAAGTCTTCTCATAGAGTCTCTCTTGAACAATTTATAATGCCAAAATATATTATAAAATATATTTCTGTAAATAAAATGTACTGATCATGTTCAGATTCTGATTGAAATGATTGAAATTTGGACATTTGAATTCCCAACCTTTTTTGGTCATTAGCACAGCACTACAAAGTACTTACAGGAGTACAATCTAAGAATCAAGTTTATCTTTAATATTCTATTATAGTGATTATAAGGGAGCTGTTCCTTGGTAATTACACACTTGATAATTTGTGTGGCTTTGAAAGGGTTAGCATTATGCATTCTATTCATGTTTATGACATATATTATCATGAGTTGTGCTCTATAAGAAGCAAAGCTGTATCCAGCTAATTTGTAGATTAATGAATGCTAAGTGAGTCTAGGTTTCTAAATTAGTCACACTTTGGCAATAAACACTAGATAAATCTAATAATCGGAATTAGTCTGACTACAGCTTGCAATACAGATAGGCAGCAGAGACTGGGTTAATCACTATGGATTAAACTTGCACAGACACAAGAGTAATAAAAAAGGCACATATTTGAAGATATAGATCTTTTGTATTATTTTAGATGGCATTATAGTGGTTTGCAGTTTAAACCTGAGTTCAGGTCCCTTAACATTTGCTAAGATTAGCTTGCAGAGCAATTTACCTGTGTATAGAATTTCACCTTGTAAATACAAAGCTGGGCTGTTTAATGCAACTAACCTTGTAAAGGGAGGACCTGCATTGCCTGGACCATGATGCTGAGTTGCAGAACGAGTTGTGGCGCGCTCTTCAGGAAGGTCTCCAGCAGGCGTAGCATGCTGATGTCTGCACTCTCGAACATCAGGCGCCAGTAAAAGTGTCTGTGTCCGCTGTCCCCCGCCATCGGCTCTGTACACCCAGATACAGGGCACGTATGTACCTAAATGGCACCCCAACATGCAAGACAGTTAATGCAAAGAGGCAGATAAAAGAAAAAGAAGCATTAGGAAATGAGTCAGGTTTTATCATTACAAATGAAAAATTTATATTGTCATTGATTATTTTTATATTAAAGGCATTTAAGAGAATTATCCTCTTATTTGCTGACCTACAAACAGCAGAGTACTAAGAATCTGTTGAGATGGCAACACTTAAATCAGTACCACTCCCTTGAGTTCAGTACAATACAATATGCCTGCAGAGAATATTCATTCATAGCACGCAAAAATAGACTAATCTTTATATAAAAAAAAGGTAACTGTTCAAGATGATTGTTCAAACTAGGATTTCTAAAACCTGTCAGAGGTAAGACCAAAATAATGCATGTCTTAGAAAAAAACCCAAAAAACAAATTCATAACCCACTATGTTTGTAAAAACAAAACACTTCTTAAACATGCTTACGGTGCAAAAAACAGTGCCCTAATAAGCAAACAGGAACATGCACTTTTTTGCCGGGATTAATAAAGCCTGGCAGAATGCAGCAAAACTTTATGTTAGCCAGTCGCACGAACATTTCAACCTCAGTTCTGTTCCTCCACCATACCCACCATAACTTCGGGGCAGTGTTCAGCAAGACCCTGGCATCTTCCTTGCCCTCTCACCAGCCCTAAGATGGCACCATCGATCTCCTGCCTGGAATCATGCCTCCCCGAGGCCGGCTCTATTGTCTCTCAGCACCCGAGCATGCAGTCAAGAACCAGTACCCATTGCCCCTGATGTTTCCCACGTTTGACTCTCTCCAGGGCTCCACCATCTTTTCCAAACTAGACCTCTGAAACGCCTACCACCTTGTCTGAATCCGGGAGGGGGATGAGTGGAAAACAGCGTTCAAAACCCTGTCTGGGCATTACGAGTACCTGGTAATGCCATTTGGCCTCAGCGGTCTTCCAGGCACTGGTAAACAATGTTCAACGTGTTTGTAAAAAACTGTGACACCACTATGGCCCGGAGGTGTGTAGGCACGTAAAGCCCTTGTGGCGGGCAGCCCTCAGGGACAGGTTGGCCGACCGTGGCCCACTGGAGCTTTTTCTCGATTCTCAGATTGAGTGCGTGGACAGTAACAGTGGCAGGGAGTATGGAATCAGGTAGGAGCTCTTTTTCTTCTGGGTAAATGCAAGCGGGACAAGGCGTCAGGCTTCCTATTTTGAAACCCCAGCCAGTAGGACAGGGAGAGGTTGAACCTCCCAAAGAACAGTCCCCAATGTGCTTGACTTGGGTTTATGCGCTTTGCTGACAAGAGCTCTCGTAGAGACGGCGGAAAAAGAAGGCGCATGGGTGTAGGCGGTTGTCCCGGGCATCTTTCTGAGACAGAAGGGCACCAACCCCCAGATCAGAGGCGTCCACCTCAATTACGAATTGGTAAGTTGGATCCGGAAGAGCCAGGACTGGGGCTGAGGTGAAGAGACTTTTAAGTTTGATAAAGGCCTGTTCAGCATCTGGGTTCAAGTTGAAGGCCTGATGCATGGAGGTGAGTATGTGAGGGGGGGCCGCGATGGAGCTATAGCCCCTGATGAACTACCGATAGAAATTGGCGAATTCCAAGAACCTCTGCAATTGCAGATTGGCGTCTATTTATATTGGGGCCAGTCCTTTACCACCTGAATCCTGGTTTGGTCCATTTGGATGTTACCAGCTAAAAGGACAAACTTAAGGAAGGAGGTGCTGAATACAAGGAATTTTAATTTCTCCGCCTTGAAAATTAATCCATTCTGAAACATTTTCGGTGGCCATCCATCTGCAGGAACGTTCGTGAATTCATTGCTGCCTTTCCCCATGTTCATCCACCTCCTTCCCATACTTAGGTTCTCTAAGATGGGTTACTTCATTTCCCTACCCAAACTTCCCTATGCCATTGAAACTGCGCACCTCCTGCTTCAGCACGTCTTCCGCCTGCATGGTTTACCTCGGGACTACCGATCGGGGCCCCCAATTCTCGGCCCATTTTTGGAAGGAATTCTGCTGTCTAATAGATATTTCTGTCAGCCTCTCCTCCGGGTTTCATCCTCAGTCTAATGGCCAGACTGAAATGCTTAACCAGGAAATCGAGACTAGCCTCTGTTCACAACCCAAGAGCAAGAGACCTCCGTTCCATCTGCCCAATGTTAAGTGGACAAAAGATCTGGCTTTCTACTCGTGACCTGACACTCAAGGCCATGTGTAAGAATCTCGCCCCTCGTTTCATGGGTCCATTCCCAATTTTCAAGGTCATAAGCCCTGCGGCAGTAGCTCTCAAGCTCCTCACAAGTATTACGCATCCACACGACATTCCATGTCTCCCACCTCAGACCTGTCCATGCAAACAAAAGATTTCAGGTGTTTTTTTTCCTCTATTGCTCTGTTCTCAGGCTCTCGACCTCGGACTGTTATCAGACTCGCTTTTCTCTCTCGGATCCACCAAACATCCGCTCCTGGTGTCCTGGAGGTTCGGTGTTAACTCTGTGTACAGAGACCGAGTGTCAGAAGTATCCGGATATTCTCTCTTTCCTGCCTGTGCTACGCCTTCTGACCTGGTTCTGTTCTTCTGGTGGCGTCCTGCTTTTGGGTCCTTTCTGCCAGCCAGCCCTGACACTTTATTCCTCTAATAATCAGTTCAACTATTTCTCTGAACTAGAAAAAATCAGTTTCTTTATCTAGATTCATTCAGGTACTTTATATATATATATATATATATAATATATATATATATATATATATATATATATATATATATATAATATATATATATATACAGTGCCCTCCACAATTATTGGCACCCCTGTTTAAGATGTGGTCGTGGACTTCTAAAAATTCCCTTTTTTTTTAAACAACATAGAACCCAAATGCAAAAAAAGAGAAAATCCAACCTTTTATTTAAGTACATTACTTTGGTGGTAAAAAAATCACACATTTAGAAAAAAAAAAAAAACTTGAAATCATGTGTGCCACAATTATTGACACCCCTAACAATTCCTCTGAAAAATTTAATTGTTTTTTTTTTATATATATTTTTCTGTAGTTGCTAAGGTTGGTCAGGGTATCTAGGGACTTTTAATTAGTAATTCATGATTTCCTGTTTCCCTGGGGTATAAATATGACGTGACACAGAGGCCTAATTCTCTTACCCATTTGTCAACATGGCAAAGACAAGAGAACACACCATTCAAGTAAGGCAGATGTGTGTCGACCTTCATAAGTCAGGCAATGGCTACAAGAAAATAGCCACTCGCCTTAACTTGCCGGTATCTACAGTCAGAGGAATCATTAAGAAGTTTAAAACAACTGGAACAGTGACAAACAAGGCTGGAAGAGGTCCCAAGTTTATCTTGCCACAACGCACAGTGAGGAGGATGGTAAGAGAAGTAAAAAAATTTCCCAAGCTCACCGTCACAGAATTGTATCAAAGAGTGGCATCTTGGGGTCACAGAGTCTCCAAAACAACCATCAGACGCTCTCTACATGCCAACAAGCTGTTTTTGAGGCATGCAAGGAAAAAGCCTTTTCTCACTAACACTCACAAACGTAAACGTCTGGAGTTTGCTAAGCGGTACTGGGACTTCAACTGGGATCGTGTGCTTTGGTCAGATGAGACTAAGATTGAGCTTTTCGGCAAAAAACACTCTAAGTGGGTCTGGCGTAAAACAAAAGATGAGTATGCCGAAAAGCACCTCATGCCCACCGTGAAGTATGGTGGAGGATCTGTGATGCTGTGGGCCTGTTTCTCTTCCAAAGGCCCTGGGAACCTTGTTAGGGTGCATGGCATTATGAACGCTTTGAAGTACCAGGATATTTTAAATAAAAACCTGATGGCCTCTGCCAGAAAGCTGAAGATGGGTCGTCATTGGGTCTTTCAGCAGGATAATGATCCAAAACATGTGGCAAAATCTACACAAAAGTGGTTCAGCAGGCACAAACTCAAGGGCCTTCCATGGCCATCTTAGTCCCCAGACCTCAACCCAATCGAAAACCTGTGGGGCGAGCTAAAGAGAAGAGTGCATAAGAGAGGACCCAGGACACTGGATGATCTAGAAAGATTGTGCAAAGAAGAATGGTCAAAAATCCCTCTCTCTGTGTTCTCCAATCTTGTGAAATGTTATAGGAGGAGATTAAGTGCTGTCTTGTTGGCAAAAGGAGGTTGTACAAAGTATTAACATCAGGGGTGCCAATAATTGTGGCACACATGATTTCAAGTTTTTTTTTTTTTTCTAAATGTGTGATTTTTTTACCACCAAAGTAATGTACTTAAATAAAAGGTTGGATTTTCTCTTTTTTTGCATTTGGGTTCTATGTTGTTTTAAAAAAAGGAGAATTTTTAGAAGTCCACGACCACATCTTAAAAAGGGGTGCCAATAATTGTGGAGGGCACTGTATATATATATATATATTATATATATATATATATATATATATATATATATATATATATATATATATATAAACATCACATAATCGCTGTTTTGGGCTTACATATCATTTAATTGCTACTTATAAATGCCTGTGGTATGACGGTATGATGTCATGTCATTTACATTTATATGACCTCATACCACAGGCCTTGGAAAACAAAAAATACATTTCAGAAAAATATGAAGTAAAGGCTAATTTCTTTTAAAGCCAGGGTGGATTTATGATGTTAACAAATCGAGTCTTGTGATTACACTTGGTGAAATATCCTCCTAGCTTTCATGCGCATTAGAGCTCATTTATTTAAGCCTATGTTGTTGACACGTCCATAGCAAATCATTAGCAGTGGTTGGGTGATGGGTGGGGGATTGGCAAGACCAAACAAAAAGGGAAATTCAGCAGTTGGACCAAAACATAATTTATGTTCACTTTTCAAGTAGCTACTTATAAATGCTGTATAATTTTTTACCTGGCCAGAACATTTAATATCTGCAGTTAGCTGAAAACATTTCTATTCCTTGTTTGTGCAAATACATTTTACCTTACCTCTAAAGCTTCAGGCACATCCATTTATGTCTAGTCTCGTTTAATGCATTAGAACACACAGAAATGGAAGAACAGACACCACAGTCAACACTCATAATCCCAACCCTAATCCGTTCCTTATATATCTTATTAATGTTATGCTTCCTATACTTATTGGGCTTCTAACAAACAGACTTATAGTGATTTTAAACAAGAAATGCAAACAAATGTGTAGAATTTATAAAAGTCATCACACTATCTACAAACTGGGATAAACAGTTAATAAATTGACCTAACTGTTCTAAATACTTTCAACCATCATTCCTTTGTGTTAGATTTGCATTTCTTGACAGGAAATAGGCAAAATGTGTAATTTTCTCACAAAGAAAATAAATGTAATAAGAGTGCTGGCTGGAAGCCAGGAGATTGGCACGATGATTCACCTCCGGATGATGATTTACATAAAATTGCTTTACAACCTCCTTTTGGCTCCCTCCATGATGAATGTGAGCAAAAAGACAGCTCTTCAAAAGACAATCAAGCAGCATACATCCATGGTGCCAGGGCTGACAGCATGAATGGCTCACATTTGACAAGTGACGCTAATTTCACTTTTTGTTTGAAGCTGAAGAATGTTCTTGGTAAAGCAATAGATCCCTGAAAACCTCCTTCCTTTCTGGGCAATTCTTTTTTTTATCAATCTTTCTGGGAGGGAGGTTGTTATCAGATAAAATCATGCATTGCACATGCCACTCTCTTATTAATTAAAAAATATCTAGCTGGGACATCAAAAAACATTAAGGAGAAGAGCAGCTTCTTATTAACATGTATTAAGACATTGCAATTAGAAAAAAAATTGATGACAGTGACTTATCAGGGCTCAGAAACACAGAAATTTGATTAGACCAGTGCATATTTTTTGGTACAATTCCAACATTTCATTCTTATACCAGAAAACCATTATTCTGTCTATTGTACACAGTCTGTAGTTATGCTTAGTATATGAAAACATGGTCTGCACAATCAAAATCCCATGCTTAAAAAAAGCCATGAGGTGCTAAGTGAGTAAAAAAAACTATACCTATTCTGGGTTAGTTACCAAATCTCTCTCATTCTCAAGTACAAAAGTACAACAGAGTGCATTTGGTCATCAGTATAAATGTTAATATAATTTAGTCTATAGATTTAACATTGTTTAAGTTAAAGTGCAATTGTTGTTTCATCACTGTAATAAATCTTTGAATCCTGATAGCCACAAATGGCATGTAAATATCATACCCTGAACAAAATCATACAAAATGTAATTATCCTTACATTCGGGATTTTGAAGCTAAGACAAATAATAACCAAATACACAAATGTCAAATTCAGTTTCAGCCCAACAATGAAACACAGATTTCAGTTAGGTACGGTTGTGTTTGTTGGTTTTGAGTTTTGTGACAACTGGCAACCTTTTGGCTGACGTGCTTAGACATTTATTACTTTACTTAACCGAAGCATTATGAGAAAATCTTGTGACAGTGATCAATTTCACACAGAGATTGCACATGACATCTATAGAGAGGTTTTGTACTGTTTGGTCTCTCTAAACCAGGGCAAATCCACTGTTTGTCAGGGATTATTGATTTATGTCCCTTCTCGTACTGAGCAGTCGAAGCAGGTTCGCTAACCCAATTGCTCTACAGCTCATCTTAGGGTTGCAGGAGGCACTGGAGATAAACACCTTTTATCAAACATCTAAAAAACAATTATCCTACAACCAAAAAAACATGACAATTGGCCAATTGGCCTTCATGGCTCACTTTCTTTAGTGTAAACTATTTGGTCAATACATAATTAGCTTTTTTTGTGTTTAAAATTATTTATTAAATATTGGTTTTTCTTTCAGTGAGGCAAAATGGGAAAAAAAACAACAGCCCTGCACCAACAACATGTTTAGAGATTGTAGTGAAGTAAACATTTTCACAAACAAGATGGAAACTATTATGAGATGGACCTTTATTGGGAACTGGCTAAAAGATCATCATGTGCCTGAACATTTGTTTTGTCATAAATTGAACCTCTAAAGTGTACAGCTTAGCTACCCAGAATAACAAGCACTAGTCTTGGATGCTTTGTATCATAGCATGTATTTGATTTGACATGTGCTCTCTGTCCTCTTTTCACTCCTGTCCTTCATTTGACAAGTTCGCTATTGGTGTCAATCTATTCTCATTTGGCCCTTGATTGTCTATTTTGTCCCTTTTATTTCTTCAATCTTTTTGGCAAAGCCTTTGCATGCATTTAATCGATATTCTTTGCCATGTTTAGCTGTTGATTTTTTGTTCTCGTTTTTTTTACTCCATGGATTATCATGTTTGCTGTCGTCTGCCTCTGATGCCAGCCTTCAGTATTGACAATGGATTATTGAATTTGCGCTATTAAACAACAAGCTAATGCACTTGTGTCCTTCCTCTTACACGTTAGGTCAATTGGGAATCTTATGATTACCGCCAGAACTCAACAGGGCCTTCTCTGTGGTGGACAATTACCAGAATAAATTCAATGAGCCATCAGCCATTAGAAAGCAATGCATTCCATTAAGCTACCATTAAAGACCACCAGAACCACATCAACACCCTCTAATGGTTTCTAGTGTTCTTTTTTCAGCAGCTGTTAACTTGCTAGCTCATCATGTTGGCTCTGTGCTGGAGTTTTGAATGTGAAGAACAAGCACAGTAACACCTAAATGTCACCAATCGGGTTGGCAATGGACAAACAGTCTGCTGAGAGTTTTAGCATGTTGTCAACAGATGAAAACTGATGTCCAGATTGCTCTCTGCAAACATATTCAGATCAGGTGCAAGTACAGCATGATACAGCCTCACACTCTGTTTGCTCAATAAAGAAGCATCCTTCATTAAACTGTAGATCATCTATCAACTAATTTTTTACAGACCAAACTCTAACAGCTTCAACTTAATCTCTGCTTCTTTTCATGCTTTCCTCGATGTTACACTGAATTATAAAAACTGCTGGCAGTTGAATCTAGTTGTATTTACTGCTGTCTTACACAGTGGTTTACTTTCCTGATTAACAAGACTGTTGTGTCAACTCATTACATATAGCATGCTATGTGTCTTTGGCAGCAGCTGGCAGCTTCTTTCTTCAGCAAACTCAGCCAAGGATTAAATGTAACACTAATTAAACAGAAATGCTAATAAAGCAAGAGTTGGTAATTTCTTTCACTATTGTTTTCCTCATTTCTTTGGTGAGGCTTGCTATTACAGCTGCATTAAAAAGGGATGAATTTAAAACAGCAATCCAAGCCTTGCTCAAGTGCTCAGTAACCAGTAGACTTTACTTTCATTAACTGGCCAAAGGAACATTTGATCAGTACATTGTACTACACTTTGATCAGTGTTTGACATAATATGACAATATAGTATATGGGTGGTTCGGTGGGTTTCAAATTTAATCTTGGCATAATTTATGAAACACTGATCAAAGTATGGTACAATTGACAGTCTGCAGCAGTGTAATGGAAAAGATCAAATAAATCTAGGAAGAAATAATAGTTGGAATCATGCAGTTAGATTATCAGGGAAACACAAAAGGGAAAGTAAAAGCAAAGGCAATATTAGAAATTAGATTTAAAGCCTTTTTCTTTTAAAATACAGTACTTGGTAAAGATTAATAGAGGGAAAGGGGTATTATGAAGTGTATAATGTCCTTTCCTGGTGATGATAACAAGGTATATTAGAGAAAGGCATATACAGCATTGTGATCTATTTTCACCATGCAGAGAAAATCTCTGATGTTCTTTTCCAGTGACGGAACCTATTTTTCATAGAGCTAGAATCCTTTATTCCACAATGAAAATTTGTTAAAACAAGGTTACAAGCTCACAGTACATTATTTCATATAAAAGCACAGAATACAGCGTTATTCAGTTACATTGTTAACTGTTACACTAAATGTAAGAATACATGTTAGTTCCTCTTATTGCTTACGTAATAGCATAGCAAGAGTAGCTACAAACAGTTTTCATTCACTTGCCACTCCTCTCCTTAACATAATGAGATAAAAAAATGCAGGTTGTGACTGAAAAGGCAGAACACACAGATACACATTTCTGTCTCCTGTAAACTCCCCCATATCAAGAAACATTCTGTCTGATGCAAAGCCTTTACATGGAGACTCCTTGCATAAATCCTACATAAACATCTCTGCCAAAGGGTTCTTGGTTAAAGTATATTTCAACCTTGCTGTAGCTCATCCATTCCTCTTAACCAGTAACGTATTTAGTAATGATTAATATAATAAAAAATAATAATTTAAACCAATCATTATGTTACAGGCAAAACTTGTCAAGAGACGTTCTGTTACAGAAAATCAATCTACACCGTCTGATGCAAATTCACCCCTGCTGTTATCTAAAATAATTTCAAAATATGGTACAAGGTTCTTGATAGGCCAAAGAAAATATCATATACAACTACATAGCATTACATTGCACTACATACTTTTGGGGAAAATAGTCAACTTTAAAAATCTTGCACAAAATCATTAAACTATAAGTAGCTGGAAGCCTGCATATGTTTCTGAAATGGTAGTTTAACACACAAGGAGAATACTATTTCAATTAGCTTGGAAACACACTGCATGTGAAGCTCTTGCTTTGAGTCATATTGTTTGAGCAGTTTTTAATGACCATTTAAGCATGACCTCATTTATCTAGACACACACTCACAGACTAAACAAAAGCTCAGCACCTCACACACAGCCTGTGGTCCACCCCTGCTTCACTCACACTCATTAACCACCTACATTCATTACATTCATTTCCTGTCACAGTTAATCTTAGGGCTTCGGAATTTATAGTTTTTTTCTGAAATCCTGAAATGTGTCTTAAGCAGGATTTAAACCCTCAGCTGCTGCAGACATGAAGAACATCATTTTCACGCTCCAACCCATCGGGGAGGTTAACTTTGAACTATTGTTAACTTGAAATTATCACACCATAACAGATGAGAGGTTTGCGTTGTATTGTTCTCATTCTCATACTCCCACAATAATACCTCACCCTCTCTCACACACACACACACACACACACACACACACACACACACACACACACACACACACACACACACATACAGTGTCCATCTGATTCACAGCCCAGTTAAAAGAAACACATTTTGAGAGATGTATCTATTTTTAGTCCGCTTTTTGCAAGAACAATTTGGACATAAACACTGGTTTGTGGCAAACCATAAAATCTGTGTGAGGCCCTTCATTTAAAATAACTCAGCAAAAAAATCGTTTTGATGTAACACCAATTGCCAGGTGAAAAGCAATTCCTTCAGCCCCCTTCCCTTGGTTGGCAAATGTGTGTTCTATGAATCATATGATACCGAGGTAATTAAACTGCTGGTGAAATGTGAACATAACTTTATAAAATTAAATTTGCCAAGCAGCTATGCTTTGATTGAAGAAAAAAACCTAAGTAGAAAATATGTCATTTATTGTACTCAGACGTTATCACAAACAAAGTGCATTATTCCCATTACGGCAAGTTGCAAACTCTTATAAATCTGTATTTACTGATAAACTGATTGTGCTTTTTTAACCGCTTATAGTTACTTTACTTTTAATACTGTACAATAGCCATTATGCAAATTAGTCCCTATTTTACACTACATAAATGTAGCTGTAAAGAGTATTTCTCTCTCTCACTCTTTTCGTTTCTGAAAGTAAATCAACTGTTACTGTGAAACAGATAATTTTACAATTTTCTGTCCTAAAAAAAACATACGATCATTACACTCTAAATTAAAAAAATATCTCCTCAAAGAAAGTTTGACCAAACATTATACATATTGTACATTGTATGTACAGCATTCACTATACTACAAGCCTTAGAAGTCCATAAGTAAGTCACAATCAGAATACACCACCTACCTTTATGGTCACCATTTTTTATTGAAAACCATTTTGTCAAAACATGGA
>JBCEWE010001748.1:0-23911 GCA_039877035.1 Silurus lanzhouensis
AATCAATATTATTAAGCACCCAAGAAGCTCATTGTTGACAGCTGTTTTATAAAAAAAACCTACGCTTATTAATATGATAAATAATAACTGTTAAAACTCTTTATTAATGAAAAATATGTCGAAAAATAATTGTGTGTCAGTTTATTGTTTTTCGTTTACTTATTGCAATATTAAATGATTTTCATTAAATGATGCTTCTAAATATCAAAATTCTTTTTTCATGAAAAATTGTCTTAATTTTGTCAAAACATGCTTTTTAGGTTTATTTTTTTCTTTTGTGTAATAACGTTTTACGTTAATTCTTTAAAACGATGCTTATGGATATTATTGCTTTTTTATTAAAAAAAGGCATATTTTTCTCCAACCATAATTTGTCATTAATCCTTTTCATTTACTTATTGCAGATTTGAACGGTTTTTAATGAAAATTTGCTTATAAATATGAAAATTCATATTTTCCCAATAATTATCATATTCTTTTCAAAAATAGACATTGTTTTCAAACCACCGTTTGTCATGTAACATTTTTCATTTACGTCCTGCACTTTTTATCGTTTTTGACAATAAATTATCCTTATAAATCTGAAAATTCATATTTTTACAACTAATTGTTTAGGATAAATGTTAACGAATTTTTTTGTGAAATTATGATTATGAATATAAAATGTAATATTTTTTTATATTTTTCATAAAAAATACATTTTTCAAAACGTTAGCACGTTTTGTGTTGCCAATTGATAAACCTTTAACGTTTTTAGTTGATGATGCTTAATTTGAAAGGTCAAATTTTTTACAATAACTTGTAAAAACTTGATTTGTCATATATCGTTATTCATTAACTTTTAACAGTTTTTCATGAAATTATTAGTATAAATATGAAAATTTTACCAATTAATTTCATATTTTTAATAAAAAAAAGTTCTATTTTTCTCAGACAATGGTTTTTCATGAAAGTATTTCGCTTACATATTGCACTTTTTAATTGTTTTCTATTAAATGATGCTTATAAATATGGTTATGTACCTAAATCCTTCAAACTGGCAGTTATCCACCCCCTATTTAAGAAACCTGACCTTGACCCATGTCAGCTGTCCAACTACAGGCCAATATTAAATCTCCCCATTATATCCAAAATTTTAGAAAAGGTTGTGGCACAGCAGTTCTGCTCACATCTACTTATTAATAACATTTTTGAAATGTATCAGTCAGGATTTTGGCCTCATCATAGCACAGAGACGGCGCTAGTTAAGGTGGTAAATGACCTGTTATTGGCCTCTGATCAGGGTTTTGTTTTTTTACTTGTTTTGCTCGACTTTAGTGCAGCTTTTGACACCATTGATCACACTATACTGTTTGCTAGACTTGAGAACGTTGTTGGAATAAAGGGAACAGCTTTGTTTTGGCTCAGGTCTTATTTGACTGATTGCTATCAGTTTGTTGATGTAAATGGTGAGTTCTCCACACTCTCTGAGGTAAAGTTTGGTGTTCCTCAATGATCTGTCTTAGTCCCACTGCTTTTCTCTTTATATATGCTGCCTCTTGGTGAAATTATACATAAACATGGTATTCGCTTCCATTGCTATGCTGATGATACACAGTTGTATATTTCAGCAAAGCCAGATGAGAGAGATCAGTTTAGCAATGTTGAGAGGTGTGTAAAGGACATTAGACAGTGGATGATTGATAACTTTCTTCTGCCCAACTCAGATAAGACGGACGTACTTTTACTAGCACCACATGCAGCTAGAAGCAAACTTTCCAATTATGTAGCATCTCTGGATGGTGTTTCTGTTTCAGCGTGTACGGCCGTCAAAGACCTTGGTGTGATTATTGACCCTAGTCTTTTCTTTGAGGCTCACGTAAATAATATCACCAGGATTGCCTTCTTTCACCTTAGAAATATTGCTAAAATTAGAAATATGATGTCGTTATATGACCAATCACTCCTGATTTAATCAGTCTACACTGGCTCCCAATCAAATCTCGCATTGATTATAAAATACTACTACTGACGTATAAAGCACTTAACGGTCTTGCACCGCAGTATCTGAGTGAACTTCTGTACCACTATGATCCTCCATGCCTACTTAGATCAAATGGTGCAGGCTATCTGTTGGTTTCTCAAATAACGAAGACTACAACAGGGGGATGATCGTTCTCTTATAAAGCCCCACAGTTATGGAACAGCCTTCCAATTAGTGTTCAGGACTCAGACACAGTCTTAGTGTTCAAGTCGAGGTTGAAAACACATTTATTTAGTCAAGCCTTTGATCAATAGATTCTTTCTTAGGTAAAGGCGCAGATCTGGAGGAAACATGGATATAGAGTGTTTGGTGAACTGGGATATTTGTATGATGTCGTCCCCTCACATTCACTCAGGTTCGTTGACAGTGGTGTGCTGGGTCGTCTCTTATCCCAGAGATCCCTCATGTCTGTGTTACCTTCTGGTTCTCCCTTGTAGTTATGCTGCCAGAGCGAGTCCAAACTGCACAGTGATATTAATTAACTTTCATACAACAATAAGGACACTTAATAATCCATATCCTTCTCTTCCTGTCACCCTCTCTCTCTCTCTCTCTCTCTCCCTCTCTCTCTCTCTCTCTCTCTCTCTCTCTCTCTCTCTCTCTCTCTCTCTCTCTCTCTCTCGCTCCCTCTCTCTCAGTCGAGTTAAACATGCTCCTGAGGCTCCAGTGACCACTGTTCCTGTGGATCTTCCCACTTCATCCAGGCCTGCCTCTGGATAGTGTTCTCTTCGACTGGCGGCCACTCTGTGCAGCTTGGGACGGTTTCTCATCAATACCTTGGGTGGTTCCATGAAATTCCGGAGTAAGAACGGGCGCTTTGAGGATGGATTGGACTGTAGTTAATGTCACCAGTCTCCTACACTGACTCAGGACTACTTTTCGCTTCTGATCATCATCACTGTACCCCGCAACACCGTATATCTGCTACAAATGGACATTCAGTGCAACAGAGATGAGGATGGGTTCCCTCTTGAGTCTGGTTCCTCTCAAGGTTTCTTCTTTATGCCATCTCGGGGAGTTTTTCCTTGCCACAGTCGCCACCGGATTGTTCTTCAGGGACAAACTTACTTATAAATAACATATTCACTTTTAATCACCACATTATCTGTGTAAAGCTGCTTTGAGACAATGTTCATTGTTAAAATGGGATAAACAAATAAAAATGAATTGAATTGAATTGAATTGATATTCATATTTTCACAATATCACATTTTTTTATGAAAAAGTCATATTTTTGTCAAAACACTTTTTTATTTTTCACTGACTTTTTTTTTTAAAGGTTTTCCATATGCTTTATAGTTTCACAGTTACTCATATTTTTATGGTAAAGGTTAACGTGTTTTTTTTTTTTTTATGAAAATGTGATTATGAATAGGAAATTATATATTTTACTAATTAATTACATTCGTCATAAAAACGTCATAATTATGTAAAAAAATGGTTCGTCATGTGAAAGTTTTACGTTTATGTATTACACTTTTTAATGGTTTTTAATGAAATTATACTAATAAATATATTACATTTTTATGAAAATTTAACTTTTTTTAAATGAAATTTTGGATATGACTATATGTAATATTTTAATAAAAACAATACATTTTTTATAAAAGAAAGTCAGATTTGTTTCAAACCATTTTCATATCACTTTTTGCAATGAATATTTGCACTTTTAACGGTTTTTAGTTAAATGATGCTTATGAATATGAAAAGTCATAATTTCACTATAACTTGTAAAAACTTGATTTGTCATAGCTCGTTTTTTTTTCACATTTTTGCACTTTTTTATAAAGTTTTCATGAAATTATTCCTTTCAATATGAAAATTTCTATTTTACCAATTCATTTTATATTTATATGAGAAAAGTCATATTTATGTCAAAACATGGTATTTCATGAAAATAAAAAAGATCATTCATATTTTCACAATAACTTGTTAAAACATGATGAATTTTTGCACTTTTTAACAGTTTTTCTTGAAATAATTCTAATGAATATGAAAATTCATAATTTCCCAATTAATTTGATATATTTACTCATTTTTTTTACAATTACTCGTATTTTCATGGTAAAGGTTAACATTTTCTTTTTTTTTTTTATTAAATTATTATTATGAACATATTTTTCTAAAAACTCTAATGTTTAAATGAAAATGTCATATTCTGTTCATAAAATGATTTGCTCTATCATGTTTCATTATAAACATGTAAAATTGTCATAGGCAAGTGCATGCTTTATGTGAAAATACGCTTGGTTCGAAAAAACCGCTTTCTCCTTTTCCTAGAACCCTGAGACTTGCAAAATTGCTTTTCAGTGCCTAAGAAGCTCATTCTTGACAGCATTTAGAATGCTTTGCCAAATATGTGGTGTTGGTTCCTTTTTGAATAACTAGGACTTTCTAACCCATATTTTTTTTTTGCAATAACTAAAATATTTATATGCAAAATGTAATATTTTGGGTGTTTTCTTTTACGTATTGTTTTTTTTTTTTGATAACTTTTTATGAAATTACACTTATATGAAATTTATATTTTCATATTTATAAACTTTTTTTATATATAAAAGCATATTTTTGACAAAACATGATTTGTCATGTCATGTCACAACACGGGGCTCGCCACCGAGGACATGGATGAGTACAAGGCTGCGTCTTATAGTGTTTGCAGAGCGATGAAGGAAGCAAAGCGGCGCCGGAGAGGTGAACACGTTCGCCATCTCGGAGCATGACGTGAGGAGGGCATTCAAGAGAGTGAATACCAGGAAGGCAGCAGGACCAGATGGCATCACAGGTCGGTTTCTGAAAGCCTGCGCTGACCAGCTAGCACCGGTGGTCACTGAGATATTCAACCTCTCACTGGAACAGTCTGTGCCATCTGTCCCCTCATGTTTCAAACAGTCCACCATTGTTCCTGTCCGAAAGAATCCCCAGCCCACCTGCCTTAACGACTACCGCCCTGTAGCCCTGACCTCAGTAGTGATAAAGTGCTTTGAAAGACTGGTCAGAGACTTCATCACTGCATCACTACCAGACACACTGGGCCCACTACAGTTTGCGTACTGTCAGAACCGTTCCATTGAGGACGCCATTGCTCATCTCCTCCACACAACGATGAGCCACCTGGACCAAAGAAAAAGGAATTATACGAAGATGCTGTTTGTGGACTACAGTTCAGCATTTAACACCATAATTCCCTCCATATTCACCTATAAGTTGGAGGTCCTGGGATTATATATCAAATCATGTTTTGATTTCCTGCATCCCATACTTTCCGTTGTCTCCGTTTTGTCTCTTTTTGCTTTCGGAAGAGAGCTTTATTCCCTGTTCGAGGGTTCGAAAGCAGTACGTGGAGACCATTCCCACCAGAACTACAAACACACACTACAGTAACCACATTAAGGCGAACATCCAGTTCATTCAGTGTGTGAAGTGTGACATGTTTAGTCAGTCTTTCTCCGTTGTTAGCAATAATTTTATCTGTGAGAAGTATAAGCTAGTTTGCTCTTTGACGGAGAAAATCTTCGCATTAGAGGAGCGCATCCAGAGTCTAGAAAGAAGTAGTGAGTGCGAGAGCTGTCTGCGGTTCTGCAGGGGAAAGTCTTAATGCCCTAGGTGGAGTTAGCATTCCCTATTCCACTTTGGTGGGTGACTGCTTAGGGGCATACTCGCAAAGCCAAAGCTAACGCTAAGGCTCGCCCATGGGAGCACCATTCCCCAACAGATTTGCTCTCCTCAGTGAAGCACCCACTGAGAAACCTGAAAGAGCTATGGTTATAGGAGACTCTATTCTGAGGCACGTGAAATTAGCTAGACCTTTAGGGGCACCAGAAGCACAGGTTATGTGCCAGGGTGCCGGACATAGCAGGTCAGCTTAGGTTTTTAGGAAAGCACAGGTTCTCTAAGTTTTTCACTCAGGAGCTAATGATATACACCTTTGACAGTCATAGGTTATTAAGAGTAATATAATAGAGGTGTGTAAATTATCGAAGGCAAAGTCCGATGCAGTAACATGCCCATTAACCATCCCAATGCGACGTGGCGATGTAGCCTACAGCAGGTTATGGTCGCTGAACTGCTAGATAGATAGATAAAGAGATAAATGATAGAAAGATACAGCATTGAAGAGGAATGTGAAGAAGTGAACGTTACAAGATTATGGCATTTAAGAAGTTAACAAGATGAATAAACAGTCTAATATATATATATATATATATATATATATATATATATATAATATATATATATATATATATATATATATATATCAGTGGCGGCTACTGGTCTGTCAGAGAGGGAAAGCTCATTTTCGGCCTACATCATAAAATTGTCTATTTATTTAAAAGTAAATTCTGCCCTACGTTCCTTTTCAAGAAAATGATCTGTGACCCTGTCGTACCAAGTGTGCAGTTGGGTGCCAGTGATGCCTCGGGTGGTTTTGACCACCCTTTGCAGGGCTTTACGGTCACACACAGTGGAGCCTCCGTACCATACAGTGATGGAGTTGGTCAGGATGCTCATGATGATGCAGCGGTAGAAACTCGTTAAAATCCCTGTGGACAGATGAGATTTCTTGAGACTTCTCAAGAAGTACAGGCGTTGTTGTGCTTTTTTTAACCAGGGCTGAAGTGTTCTGCTGCCATGACAGATCCTCAGAGATGTGAACTCCCAGGAACTTAAAACTGGAGACTCGATCTACCTCAGCTGCATTGATGTTGACTGGTAGATGTCTCCTGCTGTTGGATTTCCGAAGGTCCACAAAGACTAAAGAGCTCAGGTAGAACTTAGGTAGATCAAATCTCCAGCTTTAAGTTCCTGGGAGTTCACATCTCTGAGGATCTATCATGGCAGCAAGAAAGTTTTAAGAAAGTCTCAACACTGGCATCCTGCAGAGATGCCAGTGTTCAGAATGAGGGTTGAGGATACCTGGTTGTCCAACCTAACAGATTGAGGTCTGTTGGTGAGAAAGTCCAGAATTCATCTGCAAGTGGAGGTGCAGATACCCAGGTCATTAAGCTTAGTGAGCAGTACAGTGGGGAGGACTGTATTGAACGCAGAGCTAAAGTCAATGAACAGCATTCTGATGTAGGTGTTGCTTTTATCCAGGTGGATGAGGGCTGAATGGAAGGCTGCACCCCTGTTGACCTGTTCGGGCGATAGGCAAACTGGTGTGGGTCCAGTGTAGGTGGTAGGCCTGCAGTGAGGTGATTCAGGACCAGTTTCTCAAAGCACTTCATAGCGATAGGGCAACTGGGCGAAAGTGTTTCAGGCATTCGCTGAGTGCTTAGGCACAGGTATGAGTGTTGTGGTCTTCAGGCATGTATGAACCATGGCTTGGGCCAGTGACAGGTTGAAAATGTCAGTGAAAACCTGTGCCAGGTGTCCAGCGCATGCTCTGAGAACACGTATGCTATCCGGGCCAGCTGCCTTGCGTGCATCAACTCTACAACGCTGAATAGACGTCTGTTATTGAGGGTAAAAGTAAGCTGTAAAAGAGTTGAGGTGAAATGCCCTGTGCTTTGATCGAAACGAGCAAAAAAGCGACTGAGTTCATCCGGTTGGAAGGCACTGCTGGTTGGTTGAGCTGTACATTTGTAGTCTCTGTCAAAGTTGTGAATGTGCTCTTCTATGTGGAGTTTAAATATGAGTTTTGCTCTCCTAATGCTTCTTTTCAGGTTGGCCCTGGCTCTGTTGTAGTCCTCTACGTTGCCAGATTTAAAGGCCGCATCTCTTGCTTTCAACAAGAGACGGACTTCAGAGTTTATCCACGGCTTCTGATTAAGAAAACATTTCACGTGTTTGACGGTAGTGACCTTGTCAATGCACGTGTTGATATGGTCCAAAATAGATGAAGTATAAATGTTCTTGTGAGAGTCCAGTGTGGCCCGTGAGGCAAACGTTCCAGTCAGTATCCTGAAACTGCTGCTGTAGAGAAGAAATGGCCCCCTCTGGCCATACCTTTAATGTCCTCACAGCTGATTTCACCCGTTTGATCAGTGGTGTGTATTTGGGTAGCATAAACAAAGAGAGGTTATCCGACTGACCCAAGTGGGGGAGGGAAATGGCTGTGTATACCCCAGGTATGTTTGTGTACACCTCGTACAGTGTTTTGTCTCCTCTGGTAGAGCAGGAGACATTGCGGTGAAATTTTGGATCTCAGATCTCAGATCTCAGACTGGTTGAAATCTCCAGCAACAATGATAGCTCCTTCGGGATGTGCAGACTGCTGTTTGCTGATAGCTGCGTGCAGTTCTTCCATAGCTAGTTTCGCATTAGCATCCGGCGGAATGTACACCTCAGTCACAACAACGGCTGAGAATTCTCTCGGTAAATAAAAGGGTCCGGATGAACGACTGGTGCTCCAAAAACAACGTGGGCTTCATAAATTTTTGAGCAATTTTGAGGGCAAGGCTGGACTGTTAAGGCGGGACGGTACCTATCCCACTCGGGAAGGTGCTGCTCTTATTTCTTGTAGTATAGGTCATAGTCTCAGAACAGTGCTACATGCTACAAGGCCAGGGAGCAGACAGACAGGCTAAACAGATCGTCTGCTAGCTGCACAGAGTCGTCACTCAGGATCCACCAAATGGATACTGTGTCTGTCCCCTGAGCGAAACTAAAATGTAGGAATTCTCAGAAAGTTTCTGTTTCAGCGTGTACGGGTGTCAAAGACCTCGGTGTTATTATTGACCCTAGTCTTTCCTTTTGAGGCTCACGTGAATAATATTACCAGGATCGCCTTCTTTCACCTTAGAAATATTGTTAAAATTAAAAAATATGATGTTGTTACAATATGCAGAAAAACTAGTTCAATCTTTTGTTACATCTTGATTAGACTACTTTAACGTTTTACTGTATGGGTGTTTAAGTAAGTGCATAAAAAGGATTCCGAATGCAGCAGCAAGAGTTGTCACTAGATCTAGAAAATATGACCATATCACCCCTGTTTTAATCAGTCTACACTGGCTCCCAATCAAATTTTACATTACTTTATATACTTTATACGTTATATTACTTTCAAAAATATTAATTTTCATATTCAAAAATTATTACTTTATAAAAACTATTTAAAACAGGAAAAAGTGAATGAAAATGGCTTAGAAAGTCATATTTAATCAAAAACAAAACAGCAGTACATATTTGACAAACCCTTGTATGTGTTGTCAATAATGAATAAAAGCGATTCCGCAAGTCTCAGGCTTCTAGGACAAAGAGAAAGCGGTTTTTGAAACCAATCGAATTTGCACAAACATCATGCACTTACCCATGATAATTTCACATGTTTTTGATGAGATATGATATGACAAAACATTTCTGATCAAATTATTACATTTTTCATATTAATATCATAGTTATTTCAAAAATATAGATTTTCATAATCATAATCATAAATACATAAAAACTGCAAAAAGTGAATGAAAATAGCTTAGAAAGTCATAAATCATCAAAAACAAAACAACAGTACATATTTCGCAAAGCGTTGTATGTGTTGTCAATAATGAGTTTCTTAGACCCTGAAAAAGCGATTCCGCAAGTCTCAGGCTTCTAGGACAAAGAGAAAGCGGTTTTTGAAACCAAGCGAATTTGCACAAACAGCATGCACTTGCCCATGATCATTTTACATTTTTATGATGAGATATGATATTATACAACATTTTCTGACCAAATTATGACATTTTTCATCAAAATTTTATATAACTTTCAAAAATATAAATTTTTATATTAAAAAAATATTATTTCATAAAAACTATTTAAAACTGGAAAAGGTGAATAAAAATGGCTTAGAAAGACATATTTAATCAAAAACAAAACAACAGCACATTTTTTGCAATGCCTTCTAAGTGTTGTCAATAATGAGTTTCTTAGACCCTGAAAAAGCGATTCCGCAAGTCTCAGGCTTCTAGGACAAAAAGAAAGCGGTTTTTGAAACCAAGCGAATTTGCACAAACAGCATGCACTTGCCCATGATCATTTTACATTTTTATGATGAGATATGATATTATACAACATTTTCTGACCAAATAATGACATTTTTCATCAAAATTTGATATAACTTTCAAAAATATTAATTTTCATATTCAAAAATTATTATTTCATAAAAACTATTTAAAACTGGAAAAAGTGAATGAAAATGGCTTAAAAGGTCATATTTGATCAAAAACAAAACAACAGCACATATTTGGCAACGCCTTCTAAGTGTTGTCAATAATGAGTTTCTTAGACCCTGAAAAAGCGATTCCGCAAGTCTCAGGCTTCTAGGAAAAAGAGAAAGCGGTTTTTCGAACCAAGCGAATTTGCACAAACTGCATGCACTTGCCCATAATCATTTTACATTTTTTTTATGAGATATAATTATTACACAACCATGGGTGTAAATCTCATTAACCAGTAGTGGGGACAATTAATATAAAATTTCTCATGAGCAATTTTTGAAGGGGGACACAAATAATACAGTCAAATTGTACTTATAAAGACACAATGTCCCCACAGTGAAAAACTTTGCTTTTATTATTATTATTGTAGCATGGAGACTGCGTCATTATGGTTATTTTCAAAGTTTTTCTCAGGTTCAATGGCAAAGCAGATTTTTCTTCAAAAATATTTATTGCATTGTGTGTTGTTTACAGTTAAGCCATCAACATACAATAAAATTACTGTTATTGTGAAAAATATATATAAAATAAGTAATGTTTTGTAACAAAATCAATTATTAAATAATACATATACAGTAACTGCTCTATGTATAAAAACAACAAAAAAACCCATCTGCAATTTAAAGCAAACTTACATTAATGAATGGACACTAAACAAAAGTACCAAATGTGTTTTTCCTGGTATCACTGGGCCCTACAAACTCTTGGCATATGTTGTTTATGTTAAGGTTGTCGAGCTTGTCTTTGTGCACATTGCAGACTACCAGACTGTTAAGTCTGCCTTGGCCCATAGTAGCCCTTAGCCACGTCTTTAGTCTCCGCAATGCACTGAAGCTCCTCTCAGCTTCACATGAGGACACTGGAACCACCAACAAAATTCTGACAAGGACCTCAACTTGGTCAAACAACCCACGCACCTCCACTGGCATTCCCTTTAGGACCTTTGCTGCCTCTCTACTGCTGCTATATGAGAATTTCTGGTGAAAGAGAGGCAACTGTACTGCAAGAGTACCTCTGTGCAACTCGGGGTACTTCTCTACTGAATCAGTTAACAATCCAGTCAAAAGGACATTCTCTAAGCTTTGCAGAGACTTTAGACTGTCTTGGTTGAAACGCTCACCAAACTGAACCTCCACACAATCCAATACTTTGAAGAACTCTGCCCTGTAATGGTCCACTGCTTTGCCAGCAAAACGCCTTGAATTTGCTGTCTCAATAGGGTCAACTAATTTGATGGAGTTTACCAATGATGTAGCTTTCTTGAACAATTCAAGATAGCTCCTGTCATTTCTCTTTCCCCGAAGGTAGGATCGTACACAATCTACTGCATCCTGCATACCAGAGACAGTCTGGGTCTTCTTCTGCAGTGAAATGTTTAGGCACTCAAGTTCTCCAACAACAGCAGAAGCAAGTGTAAGACCCAACACAGTCTTACCTTTACTAAAGTGCTCAAATAAGCCACTGGCAGTTGAAGCTGTCCTAGATGCACTTTTTGCCATCTCTTCTAGACTAACAAGGACCCGCTCATACTGCCCTAGCACAGCTATTATAGCAGAATTACGCACAGCCCACCTGGTTGGTCATAGAGGTTTCAGTGTGGTGATGGGTTCGTTTTCAGAGGTAACTATGTTTTCAAACATTTTCTTAAATTTTCCTGACTGGTTGAAAAGGATGCCCAACTGATGGACCCAAGAAAGGCAGTCCCGGATCATTGGGGAGACTGAGCAGCCAGCCTGTATGATTAAATTGACACAATGTGCCCCACAATGCACATAGAGGGCTAATGGCTGCTGCTCCCTCACTAGTCAAGTCAAGTCAAGTTTATTTGTATAGCGCTTTTCACAACAGACATTGTCTCAAAGCAGCTTTACACAAATCAACAGTGAAGGTGAATGGTGTGAATTTGTCCCTTATGAGCAAGCTGTGGCGACTGTGGCAAGGAAAAACTCCCTTAGATGTTATGAGGAAGAAACCTTGAGAGGAACCAGACTCAAAAGGGAAACCCATCCTCATTTTGGGTGACATCAAGAGTTTGATCATAAATCTTTCAACAATACAGAACACTGGAGAGTGAGAACTAACATGATTACTGGAGTATAAGATTATAAGTGATGTTCTTTCTGCAGTCTTATACAGTCTATATGGTTAGTAGCTCCGAGTTTTATGAGCTCAGCATTTGTGATCACCACAGATCCAGCATCAGCTTCTCCATGCCAGAGTCTTTAACACTCCAGGAGGTCCAATGCCAACTCCACACATGTAGCGGGATCCAAATGGCACTGGTACGTCTCTAGATGGTTCGGGATGTTTGTGAGTTCGGCATCTACTTCTTCAAAGGTCCGTAATCATCACGAGGTGGGAGGTGACTGGAGCTGGCCAAACCTCAGGGTGTCTCGGGATGGGGAGAGAAAGAGAAGCAGTGGAGAGCAATTAGCGTAGCTGCTGTTCATGATATTAACAGCACAAGTTGATAATGTGCATGTGATCAGATGTTCTGGAGCACAAGGTTATGATGTGATGTGTGTTATGTGTAGGCTTTGCTAAAAAGATATGTTTTTAATCTACACTTAAACTGGGTGAGTGTGTCTGAGCCCCGAACACCGTCAGGAAGACTATTCCAGAGTTTAGGAGCTAAATGTGAAAAAGCTCTACCACCTTTAGTGGACTTTGCTATTCTAGGAACTACTAGAAGCCCAGAGTTTTGAGATCTCAGGGAGCGTGGCGGATTGTAGCGAGTTAAAAGACTGGATAGATATATGGGAGCCAAACCATTTAGTGCTTTATAAGTGAGAAGTAATAGTTTGTAGTCTATTCGAAACTTAACAGGAAGCCAATGTAGGGACGATAAGATCGGGGTTATATGATCATATTTTCTTGCCCTTGTAAGAACTCTGGCTGCTGCATTCTGGACTAACTGAAGCTTGTTTATTAATGATGCAGGACATCCACCTAGTAACGCATTACAGTAGTCTATTCTGGAGGTCATGAACGCATGGACGAGCTTCTCTGCATCGGATATGGACAACATATTTCTTAGCTTAGAAATATTTCTAAGGTGAAAGAAGGCTGTTTTAGTAACTTGATTGATATGATTTTTGAAAGACAAGTCGCTGTCTAAAATAACACCCAGGTCTTTTACTGTTGAATTAGTGGTTACAGAACATCCGTCTAAATGCAGGTTGAGATGCTGGAGCTTCTGTATACTAGTTTTTGGTCCGATGAGCAAAATCTCAGTCTTATCGGAATTTAAAAGTAGAAAGTTATGGGTCATCCAATCTCTTATTTCCTTAACACACTCAGTTATCCGACTTAATTGAGCTATATCGCCTGGTTTAGATGAAATATATAGCTGAGTATCATCAGCATAACAATGGAAGCTAATTCCATGCCTTCTAATAATATTTCCTAACGGAAGCATGTATATTGTGAACAGCAGGGGTCCTAGAACTGAACCTTGCGGCACGCCATAATTTACTTGTATTAGCCTGGATAGCTCTCCATTTAAATCTACGAAATGGTAACGATCGGACAGGTAGGATTTAAACCAGCTTAATGCCTGTCCCTGAATGCCGATGTAATTTTGTAATCGATCTAGGAGGAGATCATGGTCTATAGTGTCGAATGCAGCACTAAGATCAAGTAAAACCAACAGCGAAATGAAGCCTTGGTCTGAAGCTAAAAACAGGTCATTAGTTATTTTAACTAGAGCAGTTTCTGTGCTATGATGGGGCCTAAAACCTGACTGAAATTCTTCAAAGATATTGTTCTCTTGCAGGTAGGAACATAACTGGGCAGCGACAATCTTTTCTAAAATCTTAGACATAAATGGGAGATTTGAAATTGGTCTGTAATTTGATAACATGTTTGGATCCAGATTAGGTTTTTTAATGAGGGGCTTAATAACTGCTAACTTGAGGGATTTAGGGACGTGACCTAAAGATAGTGAAGAGTTAATAATATTTAGAAGAGGTTCACCAGTTGTATATAACACTTCCTTCAGTAATTTAGTAGGAATTGGATCTAACTGACATGTTGTCGATTTAGCTTTGGCAATAACATTATACAGCTCTTCCTGTCCTATACATGTAAAACAGTGGAGTTGTGGAGTTGAAGGTAACACTGTCTCAGGAGATACTGTCAGAGGTTGAACTGCCACAATTGTTTTTCTAATGTTATCTATTTTTTCAGTGAAGAAAATCATAAAGTCCTCACTACTAAACTGTGATGGAACACAATTTTCAGAGCCCTGATTTGTAGTTAGTTTAGCTACTGTACTGAAAAGGAACCTGGGATTGTTTTTGTTGTTTTCTATAAGTTTGCTCAGGTGTTCAGCTCTAGCAGCTTTTAGCGCCTGTCTGTAGCTGAGCATACTGTTTTTATACGCGATTCTAAATACCTCCAATTTAGTTTTCCTCCATTTTCTCTCCAGATTACGTGCTGTTCTCTTGAGGGCATGCGTATGACTATTATACCAAGGTGCAGGTGCTTGTTCTCTAACCTTTTTTAACCGGATGGGGCAACGGTGTCTATTGTGCTAGTGAGGATAAGGTCTATGTTGTTAGTTATCTCATCAAGATTATTAGTAGTTATGGGTTTAGTGAGAAATTGAGATAAATCAGGCAGGTTATTTATGAATCTGTCCTTAGTGGTTGGAACAATAGTCCTACCAAGTCGATAACGTGGTGCAACACGGCTAATCTGCTCTACCGGTAGTGTGTACAGTATGAGGTAATGGTCTGTGATGTCATCACTCTGAGGTAAAATATCTATATCAGTGACGTCTGCTCCGTGGGATATTATTAAGTCTAATGTGTGGTTAAAGCGATGAGTTGGTCCGGTGACGTTTTGTTTAACCCCAAAAGAGTTTAATAAGTCAACAAATGATAATCCTAGAGCATCGTTTACATCATCTACATGAATATTAAAATCTCCTACAAGCAGCACTTTATCAAAATCGATCAAGAGATCTGATAGAAAACAAGCAAACTCTTGAAGAAAATCAGCGTAGGGCCCTGGGGGTCTGTACACGGTGACCAGAGCGAGTTTTCTATGTCTGTCTGAAAGTACAACTTTAAGAACGAGCACTTCAAATGATTTAAAACTGAATCCTAACATCTGACTAACATTAAGAGAGGCAGTATAAATGGTTCCTACACCCCCCCCACGACCAGTCTGACGCGGCTCATGCTTATAAGCATATCCTGACGGTGTCGACTCGTTTAGACCCATATAATCACCTGGTTTAATCCAGGTCTCAGTGAGACAGAGTGCATCGAGATTATTCTCTGTGATCATCTCATTTATAATCAGCGCTTTGGGTGCAAGTGATCTAATGTTTAAAAGACCAAACTTTAAAACTTTTTGGTGTTTGTTTATCTGGCAGTACTGCCTGTGCACCACTGTACTTTCCTGCTATGTTGGAGGCACCATCGTAACTTTGCCCACGTAAAGCAGACATTGGCAGATTAAGCCTCAACAACACATCAGTAACCATTTTGGCAATGCCTTGGCCTGTTGTATCTGATAAACTGTACAACCCAATAAACTCCTCGTGTGGCATAAGGTCATGGTCCACATAGCGCAGACAGACACTTTCCTGCTCAATACCAGAAATATCCTGGGTGCCATCAACTATTACAGAAAACTGAACAAGGGCTGGAGACCTAATCTCACTTGCAATCCCTCGGATTATTGTATTGGCCATAATGTTCAGGATTTCATTCTGCAATTTAGGGCTTACATATGCAGTGGCACGATCTGTTAACCATTTCAATAAAACTGGATCATCCTCTTCTGCCCTAAGTTTTATGAGCTGATACAGATTCCCACTTTCTTCAGTATGGCCTCTTAAAGATTGTCCTTGCCTTGCCACATGCCGCACAGAGCTAACAATTTTCCTCAAGCAATGTCTTGCCACCTCCTGCTGTTTAAGCCATGCACTAGATAACTGGGCGCTGATTGGGTTTGGCTGATGTGCAGTGACAGTCACATAATGTTGGTGGGCTTGAGAGGTCTGGTGTGATGTACATTTTTCTAAGGCTTTCTTCCAATTTCTAAAGCCTGCACTAACGAAAGCAGCATCAGGTCTATGACCTAAAGAGGACTGGTTTGAAACACCTTTGTTGCAGTAAAAACATAAAACCCCTTTTACTGTTGGACTGTAATGTAGCCATGGAAAGTCTTGATACCATTTCTCTTGAAATGTCAATGACTTATTTGAAAGTATTTGTTTTTCGATACACTGGGGAGGTGGTTGGTAGGGCTTTGTGCAGGCACTGAGATCGAAACTAAAAACTGTGCTCCCTGTGCTGGTGCTGGCAATATCATCTTTTTGTTCTGCTTTCTCCGGCTCCCTCCCTGGTTCTGAATCTGCCCCTTCCTCTACTCTCACTGTCTCAGAACAGACTGACTCCTGAAGCAGAAAGAATGCAGGAAAAGATGTTTTCCATACTCATAATAACTAACTTGTTTACATTACACTTGTTAAATTGACAGATCATACTGTAAATTGGTGAGCCTGTGATGTTCATCTGCTGGATAGCCACAACTCCAAAAACATTAAAGGAATTGTTCACCCAAAAAGAAATTCTGCCATTATCCCTTCAATAAAAGCACAACACACTTACCTGACACTGTACATCTGATTGACCCTGCTCTACCTGTCCCTCAATAATTTTTGTCTCCTTTGCCTGTGATTGATATTGTGACATTAGTATTTTCCTACACAGGAAAAATGGCTGAGTAGTTTTTCCAGAGTTATTTTTTTTTTCCTCAAAAATAGTTGTTTTTGCTCTATTTTGAGTGTATAGAGTCAAACGTATCAGTAGAGTGGGAGCAAAATCACAGAGTAACTGTGACTCCTCCCGTAACTGTTCTCTTCCCAAAGTTTCGTTTATCCGCCATGTTAGTCACGGCCGTCGACCGCTGCTGCTGAGAAGAGAACTGCTGGATGGTAAAGTAATAGTTTCAAAGTTTTGGTATTCGTTTTCATAATATTCACCCCTGTTATTAGCTCAGATCATTTTGCCACATTTTTTTTTTTTTTGCATATTACATCGCTTTCTCATGTTAGCTTGAGCACCAGGTTAGAACTAAGTTAGACTAAGTAACGTTAACCTTTAAAGCAAACAGCTAAGTTAATATAAAAAAATTACGAACGTTAATTGACATCAGTAAGTACTCTAGCAGCCTATTAAATGTTTGTCCACAAAAATATTGTGACTAGCGCTCGAGTTGTGCACCACATGTACTTGACTCGGTATAGAGTTAAGTTAAGTTAGCCGTAATTAGATTGCTGGGGGCTATTTTGATGTGCATTATTATCTCTATTCGGAGGCTAATTTTGGGAATGTAAGGTATTTTCAGAATTTACAAGGGCTGGTCGGCGATTTTTACAATATTTTATAATTGCCGAACACAATAGAATAACTTGTTTCTGCCCTAACTGTTCTCTTCCCAAAGTTTCGTCTCGTTCCGCCATTACTGTTAGTCACAGCCATCGACCGCTGCTGCTTCGATTTGAGAAGAGAATGTGCGCTTCTGCTGGATGGTAAAGTAAGTAAAGTTTCAAAGTCGTATTCATTTTTATAATATTCACCTCTGTGTTTAGCTTAGATCATTTTGGCACGGTTTTTTTTTAGGAATTTTAGAGTGCGATAGCTTTCTCGTGTTGAAGTGAGAACTAAGTTATATTGAAAGCAAATAGCTAGCATATAATGTTGTTAGATTACAAACGTTAACGTTAATTGACACAAGAAAAACTAGCTAACGTTAGCTGCTTATCAAATGTTCGTCCACTAATCTTTTGTGACAAGCTTCACGAGTTGTGCACTGTTTTTAAACAGTCTATGGTTGTGCACCACATGTACTTGACTCGGTATAGAGTAATTGCTGGAGGCCATTTTGATGTGCATTACCCCTATTTGGACGATAATTGTTTCTGATAGGAATGTAAGATATTTTCATTATTTATTATTATTCATGGGCTGTTTGGTGATTTTATTGCCGTCTAAATCTAGAATCTTGGTGTTTCATTTCAGAATTCACTCTTTGAATCCTTTTTGACCACTGCGGAACACAACTGTTGCTTCACTGTATTTGCATGCATTTGTAATATGTTACACTTTTATTACTGAAATCCTGGGAAGTATTTACAAGAACAATATTCCTCAGTTGAAAGGAGAAAGAGGGAAATAAACAGTTAAACGTTAGAAATGGGCGTTAAATGTTTACATAATATAGCCTTCAATTAGACATTAAAAATGTTAAACCAAGCAACTTTGTTTTCCGTGTGTGAATAAGAGGCTGCATTATAACTTTTAAAACAAATTTTCATTTTTTAAAAATGACATCCATCATTTTGAGTTAAAAAGAAATTCATTTCAATTGTATGTATCTTCCTAGTTTTTAACAGATGTAAATAATCACACAATAAATATGATATTAATTTCCTATTAAATGAAATCTTACTTATTAAAATAAAAATTTCAAGAATAGCCTATTACATTATTAACCTTGATAAGCGCGTTCCCTGGTTTGTAGGATCATAAAACTCACTCCTCCGTGAATAAATCACCACAAATGCATGAGATTCATCACTGAGGTGCATGCAGATTTATTTCACATGAGAAACAATTACCGTCCAAATAAAGATATATTGATCACCTTGCCTTAACAGAACTATTGGACAGTTATTTCATATTAAAAACACATGTTGCGTAGTGCACTAATGAATGTTCTTTTATTCATCGGACTGTGAGTGTTATTGCCTTGTTTAAGTTTGTCTTTTGGTTCTTTCAGGATGCAAACCAACAATGTTGTCAGAGTGAAGTTCAAAGACAGCAAGAGATATATTTTTTCTTCAAACCTTTTACATTTCAATCATTTTTGGAATGTGGTAAGAGATAAACTTTAACATTTTTAATATCATAAATACCTTTTAGTCTGAAATATATATTTTTAAGTAATATATTAAGTGTATGATTGTATATTATGAGGTTAAAAATAACTATTGTAGTTCCTTTTGCATTGCTGGCCTTTGTCAATTTTCCATTGGTGTGTCTTCCTTCAGTTGCCAAGAAATTTGATCTTCCTACATTGGATGTTAAAGTCTTTGATGACTCGAAGACAGAAGTTGATGAGGAAGCATTCGTATATCTGCTGACACGACCAGATCTTGGTGTCTTAGAAATTGTCCATCCAGGCACAGCAAACATTGATGGTAAATTTTTTGACATTCAGTAATATTCACCAATTCACTGATTTGCATAAACTAATATGGCTATTGGATTAATTCTTAATAGCTGTGTTGCATGCTGCCACAGTAGCATGAACAGATAATCAGACCATTGATATGGTTTATATTGAAGATTCTTTAAGCTCAAGCTCATTAGGAGATACTGAAGGTACGTCAGAGTCCGATGACACGCAATGTTGATTAGAAGCCCTCCTGAAAAAAATCAAGCTGAGGAACGTCGTCTTGCCAAGGTAAGGATCACCAATCTTGCCTCTGAATTATATCTATATAGAATGACTTAAAAAATTAAAATATTTGGAGCTATATACACTTGTCAGTTGGTAATTTATAATCCTGCACAACATCGCATCATTCCCCTCCAGATGATTGAAGATATCCTAAAGACCAGCCCTGGAGGTGAAAAGGTCATAAACGAATATGCCCGCACCAAAGGTCTGTCAGATGCCCGAAGACGTGACATGGTGAAAATCTTGGTAGCACATTTGCAAATGAACATGGGTAAGTTGTCCATACATTACTTCGTAAATTGTTGTTTATGATGTTATGGGTTATAATTATAATTGCTTTGGTTTGTGTGTGTAGAACAAGCCCTTCCCGACATTTGAAGGAAGAATATGCAAAGGGAATCATTTCCCTATTCCCATGCTTGGCTGACCCCAGAAGCAAGCTTGGATATGTAAGTAGCAGTTGCCTCTCAATATTTTTGATTTACAGGAGGAGACATTCTGTATATTGCAAAGTAAAGAATATCTTCATTATAATTGATATGGCATTCATTGCCTTAATCTGGTAATGTATAACTACTAGGTCTGTTTATTGTTCTGGTAATAGGAGCATTATTACAATGCAGAAGATGGAAGTGGATATTTGGCGTGGCGAATTAAAACTCTGCAGAAAGAAGCATCAGAGGGACGGATGAAGCGCCCACGGCAACCACAAACAGGTGCAAGATTTGATGTTAAGTCCATGCTTTTATTAGGTTGGCTAATATTTATTAGGCTTGGTTAACTTTGTTATTTTCAAATGAATATACAACTTGCTTATTTTACACATCTTAACATTTGTGACTTGTCTTTGAAGTATTCTTTTGTTCCTAATTGATCTTTAATTAAGTCATATTGTGAATGAGGTCTCCATGTTACATAGCATCTCTAAAAAATATAAATCACTGTTTTTTTTTTATGCAAACATTTTTTGCATAATCATCAACGTTGGGCAAATTTAAATGGCACTCTGGGATATATGCATGTTTTACATGTTATTTCGTGTTATTTATCTAGTTTTGGCATTAATGCATTGTGCTTTGGAAAGAAAAGGAACTACAAATTTTTGGTTTTCATATTGTCTTAAACACTTTCAGGTGGGCCAACTGCTGACAGACATCCCTACAAAGACGACTGCAGTTTGACTGAAGACCGTCAGTGTCAGGAAGCAATAGCCCTGATGAAGCATACAGCTGATGAGGCAGTGGTAAAGGAAAAGATGAAGTTAACACTGGCCCATCGCCAGAAACTGCTGCACGACCCTAAAGAGTCAACTGATATTCTATCAATTTTCCCGCGATTCCTGGATATACCAGGCTTGGTGTGTGAGACTTAAATTCTTAAAACATGAAAACAGACAAATATGAAATCAAGTGCTATTGTTGTTCTGCAGTAACAGAGACTCGTTAGGTAAACAGTAGGAGTCAGTTCCTACTATGGTACCTACTTTAAATTATCTTTTGCAGATTGATCAAGATTTTGGACTTCTGTTTGGTGATGTGACCTCTGCAAAGTTGTTGGAGAAGTGGTCTACCAACATAAAACCAAATGTTATTGCACAGAGCCGTGGCCTCACACAGACTAGTGAGCTCCAAGACCTCACCCAAAATGCTGAAGCCACTGAAGTTGAAGAAGGTACTGTATCTATACTGTGGTACACCTTAAATTATTTAAGAGGAAGTTACACATTAATGACAAGCATAGCTTTACTAAGATCTACAGTTTAAATTGTAGACAACTATATCCATTACATATGATTTGCAGGTGCATGTTTACAGTTTGAAATTGTTTTAATTTGGGAGTCTGAATAACAAAAGCATCTTTGATATTTTGTAGGTAAAGTTTAACTGTATGAGCTCAGTTCAATATATGTGGAGGTTTCAACTAAATTCATCCACACATCTGTATTCATCAAGACTAGGCCATGAATGTGCTCTTAATACTGAATCTGTGTGCAGTATTAACTAAAGTACTGGAGTGGTTAATGTATTTATACCAGCACCTCTTCCAAGTTAAGCTAAGTCAAGTTAAAGTGATTTGGAGGTTATGCTCCACCCCTTCTGCCTAAATACCAAAAAATGTGATTAATTTGTTTTCTGTGTCTCTAGGGTGGGACAGCGACATGTCTTCCATTCTGTTGCTGGTTCACCTTTTGCCACCCTCAAGTCAAGGCCGCAAGAGACCGGGAAAGATCTCAGCTAAACAAGCATGTGATCGTCTTGTGAAGTTCATCAAGGTGAAGCTACTGATTTAGCAGATCAAATGACACTATTTTATAATGTTTTGTCACTGTGTGAACTTGAACTTGCTTATTGCTCAGACTTGCTTATTTCTCTTAAAGATCAGTTGTCCTCCAAATTGTTGTTCTTTTGTATTCTTTTCTACTTAGCACATACTTAGTAATGATCTCCTGAAAGTGTGTAATACTGAAACTTTGATGGAAGACATCACTGTATCTTTATTCATGCTGTATATTGACATTAACTGTTAAGTCACATTGGCACTAATGTGTTTTCATTCTTTCACAGACTGGTACCAGTATCCAAGGGCACTTGGATAGCATTGGAGAGAGGCTCCAGCCGTATCTACTCGCTGTTGGGCCGAACAGAAGTAGGGTCCATTCTTGGTTTATTGTCATTGACCAACATGCTCTACCCTGTAAGGCTTCTAATTCATTGGCCTGTGTTGATGAGCTTTTCAAAGCTCACTTTGTCTTTGGGACTTCATACTGTCAGGAATTGACCAATGTGTATAGCTTTCTGCAAACCACTGTCTATGATATAGATGTTGAAACCACCAAGGTGAATCCCAGAGTGGCTGAGTTGAGAGCTAGAATCCTCCAGTGAGCAGATGATTTGTTTCATTTGTAAAAAGGGGCATGCTAATGCCAATGCCCTTATAAGGCACTTCAAGTTAGTTCATGGCCTTTGTTCAGGAAAAAGTCTCAAGTTAAAATGTGCTCAAAGAGGTTGTTCACATGTTTACCATAGTTTTTCTGGATTACGAAAGCATCTCAGCAAGTGTTGTGCAGTTGACTGTTCACGCCTCGATTCTGGTGAAAGCTCATCCACCGCCAACTCCATTTCATTAGATGATGTAGGTGTTTTATCAAACCAAAATCCACCTTGTGAGTCTGCACTCTTAAAAACAAATATAGTAAACAGTTGTGCAACAGTGGTAGCTGAACTTAAAGTTGCTGGTGTCGCAGAGACAACTATTAACTATGTTGTTGGTGCTCTAGAAGAAGTGATTGGAGATATTCATAGTGATACTCAAGAATCAGTGAAAAACAGCCTATCCTTAGAGGAGCCCATAAAAAGTGTTGTTGAGTCTCAAATTGATCAGTATTTTGAAAAAATACAAAATCCTTTTGCGGCATTAAACACTGAGAGCAAGAGAATGCGGTACTTTTCAGACAAATGGGGAAAAATAGATCCCGTTGAATATGTTCTCGGAACAAGATTTGCGACGCGGCGTAACAGAACAACTGGAACTTTTGCCCAAACCATTGTTAAGGATAAATTGTATATATACCAATTCTTATGACATTACAGTCCATTTATAAGCCCCTAGCATTACAGATATGATGGCGAGAGATTCACAACAAAGACCAAATTGTCTTTATGACATACACGATGGAGAATTCTTTAAGAATCATGCACTCTTCAAAACAAAGACATGCAGTTCAGATCCAGCTTTTTTTGATGAATTTGAATGCTCAAACCCCCTTGGATCAAAACGAGGAATACATAAGTTAGGAGCTATCTATTTTACCCTTAGAAATATTTCCCCTAAGTACAATTCGAGTTTACTAAATATACATTTAGTCACTTTATTTCATGCACAAGATATCAAAACCTATGGGTTTGATAAAATACTAGAGCCGCTGTCCAGGATATCTCAACACTGGAAACCATTGGAATTCAGATTCCTTTATTTGATCAGACAGTTTATGGAACCATTGTACAGGTTACTGGTGACAACCTTGGAGTCCATTCCTTGTTTGGTTTTGTGGAATCATTTAGTGCTAGGTACTGTTGCCGTTTTGCCTACTAGAGAAGAGGACTTTCAGACAGTGTTCAGTGAAGATAGTTGTGTAAAGAACTTCACACTGAACACTGCCAGAGGATGCAGAGCAATCCCAGTCTGCCTTATGTAATGGGTAAAAAAGTCTTGCCTTTTAAATTCATTGCATATTTCCACACCACTGCAAATTTTTCAGTTG
>JBCEWE010001756.1:0-23910 GCA_039877035.1 Silurus lanzhouensis
TGTGTGTGTGTGTGTGTGTGTGTGTGAATTAATGCTCATTAAACCCGATCATACAGCACGATCGATTGGGGAAACTCGGAAGCATGCGGATAAAAGAGACAGAGAGAAAGAAAAATAAGAGAATGCAATGTGTGTGTGTGTGTGTATGTGTGTGTGTGTGTGTGTGTGTGTGTGTGTGTACAAGAGAAAGGTTCACGCTATACTTACTAAAGGGCAACCTAAATTAACTGAGGTCAAAAGGTCTTCCCTTTTTATGTTGTTCATACAGAATCACACACACACACACACACACACACACACACACACACACACACCACACACACGTTTCTATTCAAGGAACTAACGCTAAAGTGTATTGGATGCTTCCTGGAAAGATTCATTTCATTGAAATAAACTCTATTTGTCTGAACACAACAAAATCAAACACACTTCAACACAACACAGTATCACAAAAAAACACACATCAAATCAACAAAATCTGCATCATTATATTCAATACAACTCAACAAAAGTTCGATTAAATTCGCCACAACACAACACAACTAAACTCAACACAATTTAAACTCAACACAACTCACTTCAAGCTCAACTCAATTACACCAACACAACAGTTAAAACTGACCCCCCCCACACACACACATACAAAACAACACAACACAACAAAAAATCAAACTCAACTCAACCCAAAGCAACTCAATCATTACAACACAACTAAATATAACTCACTTCAACATAACTCAATTGACTAAGCAAAACGTAACTACTGTGAATACAACTCAATTAACCTTCCCACAACACAACACAATAAACTCAATTAACATGAACACAGCTCACCTCACAACACAACACAACAAACAAATAAAAACTAACTAAACACAACTCAATTAGACAGTTTAACTCAACTCTCTACATCACAACAGAACACAACTCAACTTGAAAAACTACGGTAATGTGAACACACTCCACATCAACCACAGAGTCCATCGAATCACAACACAACACAACTAAATACAACTCAATTAAACACAAATAGACTGTACTAAATTTACTGTGAACACAACTCAATTAAACCACAACACACAACACTGCTGCTGCTATCGATTATTTTAGGAATCGAATATTCTACCGATTATTCCAACAATGAATTGAGTAATCGCATAGGAGGAACTTTTTCTTCATTAAAAGGCGACACTAAATATACAAAAGAAAAGTGATTTGTTGCCTTTTTAGAAAACACTTTTTATTGCTGAAGTTTTACACGAGAATATTGGTGAAAACTAAACTCATTTAGTGCATTTAATTGGCGAATTACATCAAAATACAAATACAGTGGCGTTAAAAACGTCCCTCAGCAGTGGAGCGAAAGGCAGAATATGGGAAACTATTAGTTTAACGAAACTCATTATTATTCCCGCTCGTGTATTTGTGTATAAATCTCGCAGTATTGCGATGTGGTTTTCTATGCGTGAGATTTCCCACGCATTAAATGAGTGTTTTATCGCCGGCTTTAAAAAACCTGCTTCACTACCCGCTTTACACGCCACTGCGGAGGGAGTTAAAGAAATAAAAATATAAAATCTATTTCAAATGACTTTAAAAACGGTAACCGCAAACTTTTGCGGGTGTGCGTCAGTAATAAAGGACCGTGGGGAAACACAGTGTTCCGTGTGAGTTAAAAGACTAAACGAAGCTTTGAGGCAAATCAATTGCCTCAGTTTATTTTTAGAACCGAATTACTCGAGGAATCGTTTCAGCCCTACACACAATTAAATATAATTAACACAATTAACATGAACACAACTCAGTTATACTCACCTCCCCACAACATATCCCATCCCATCACAAACAACACAAAATAACACACCTATTATAAACTAAATAATTGTAAACACAGCTTAATTAACCTCACCTTCCCACATCACAACACAACTAAATATAACTCAATTTAACACAACTCAATTAAACCCACCTCCCCACATCACAACCACATCACAACAGAACTGAATATAACTCAATTCTACACAACCCAATTAAACTCACCTCTCCACATCACAACACAACACAACTGAATACAACTCAATCCAACACAACTCAATTAACCCACCTCCCCACATCACAACCACATCACAACTGAATACAACTCAATTTGAAACAACTCAATTAAACTCACCTCCCCACATCACAACCACATCACAACTGAATACAACTCAATTTGAAACAACTCAATTAAACCCACCTCCCCACATCACAACCACATCACAACTGAATACAACTCAATTTGAAACAACTCAATTAAACTCACCTCCCCACATCACAACCACATCACAACTGAATACAACTCAATTTGAAACAACTCAATTAAACTCACCTCCCCACATCACAACCACATCACAACACAACACAACGCAACTGGAATACGACTCAATTTAACACAACTTAATTAAACTCACCTCCCCACATCACAACCAAAACACAACAGAACTGAATACAACTCAATCCAACACAACTCAATTAAACTCACCTTCCCACATCACAACCACATCACAACACAACACAACTGAATACAACTCAATTCAACACAACTCAATTAACTCATCTCCCCACATCACAACACAACACAACTGAATACAACTCAATTCAACACAACTCAATTCAACTCACCTCCCCACATCACAACCACATCACATCACAACACAACACAACTGAATACAAATCAATTTGAAACAACTCAATGAAACTCACCTCCCCACATCACAACCACAACACAACACAACACAACTGAATACAACTCAATCCAACACAACTCAATGAAACTCACCTTCCCACATCACAACCACATCACAACACAACACAACTGAATACAACTCAATTCAACAAAACACAACTCGAATAAACCAAACTTAATTAATGTAAACCCAGCTCATTAAACTCGCCTCCCCGCATCAAATAACAACACAACACAACTGAATATAATCAATTTAACCAATCGAATCTAAAACTGAGCACAACACGACTCATTTCTACCTCAGCTCTCCTGACCTTTGCTCAGCTCTACTAAATGTTTCTCAGTTGAGCTCAGTTGAGCATGAACTCATCTCAAAGTCCTGAAACCCAATTTGACCCTACAGCACCCCCTCAGGTCAGGCTGGATTTTTCTATTCTAAACCATGAAAGCCTGTGTACATGTATGTTCTTATGTTTTAGTGAGGTGGTAGCTCATGGGTTAAGGCATTAGAGTCTGGAAGGTTATGAGTTCAAATCCAGCACCACCAAGCTTGTGCCCTTGAGAAAGGCCATGAAGAGCTCAGGTGCAAGTCGTGGATAAGGCGGTCTGGCAAATGGCGTAAATGTAAGTGTCGCTAGGTAGATTTAGCGTCGAGAGGTGAATGCGCTTCCACTTCATCCTACAGAAGAACCTCTAACCTCTTTATGTAAATAATCTTGGTCTGGCATCAATCCTGATACTCAGCCCGTGTTCTCCGGTCATCAAGGAGCAGAACTGACTCCTGTATCTGGCATCGTTTCAGCATGACTCGAGCCGATCTGCTCTAGCATAAGATCTATTTACTGAATATTCCGAGCAGATAGAAATCACTTCTGCTCAATGGATCGCGTTCAAAGCGTCTGCTCTGTAAGTTCTGTAAACGTTTCGTCTATGGCGTGACTTTGACATGCTTATGTTTGCTCTTGAGTTGTCATTTTCCAGCCCTGAGTTCCTCATTGTCTCTCCAACCTTGTTAGTGCTTCTCTCTGCATGTGATGGACTGAACCCCGTCCTGCTGTGAAAGATATTCCTCTGTATCTCCGATCAAGAAGGTTCTATTTGTTCGATCCACTGACACAACTCAATCGTATCGCGCGATGGCTAACGATGTGACGTTAGCATTGGGGTGGAGGATCAGCTGAAACCTGATTACCCTTGATGCATTACTTGACTCACTTGATTGATTATTGATTGTGCGTTTTTAGATTCTCTAATGCTGAATATCCCCCCTCTCAGCACGGACCCTTTCAAAACAAGAAAGCCACAAAAACACTCCAAGAAGAAACAATAAAGCGCTTAACAGTGACTCTTTGGTTGCCCTCAGTCCTCAGGTTGGTCTTTAAGCAATGGCCACTGCGAGGGTCTTATCTATCTAATGCGGAAAAAATCATTCATTTTAAGTGGGAGACTATGTCACGTGGAAAGTGGTAGCTCAGGGGTTGGACTTCTCAAGCTCAAATCCCAACAGGGTACTGCTAAGATGCCCTGCTGGCCCCTCAGGAAAGCCCTTAACCTTCAGTTATATGGGATTTACTTGACTTCATAGAGGAGTCTGGCAAATGGCACAAACGTAAATGTCAGCATCGCAAATATCCCTCCTCCTACAATAACTGTAATAAACACTCTAGGGTCCGTCCTCAAACATGGGGGCGCTTGGATTTGAATTCATGACCAGTCCAAAATCTAACCACTGCCAACTGGAAATGTTGCAAACAGAGACCCTGGGCTTCTGCAAAGATGGGATGTGGTACCTCAGTGGTTACAGTGTTTAGCTTATAGCACCACAAAGCTACTCTGCTGGGCAAATCCCCCTGCCGGCATTTGAACTCACAACCTTTTGATTATTCCAACAACTAAAAATGTCTGGGGGAATTGCAGAAGAGGCCCTCAAACGATAATGCTGAGATACAATAGTGTTGATGGATTGATGCAATAGTCTTGACTTCACAGCAGATGGCCACCAGCAAACTAGAAAGGAAATGAAATCCACTGGTTAAAAGTAATAAAAGTCCTCAGGGGGTCTTAACCTTTAACTGCCCTAATGCCCCCCGATGCAGTGATAAAACTGTGGCTTACTAGTGGTTGGGATAATTTGATAGTATGGACCACATCTTGATCTTGTTCATCTGTACATCCTGGTCATTCTGGCTAACACCTTCTTCCATCAAAAGTCGGATTCTTTCTTTCTTTCTCCTACTCAGTTGTGTGTCTCCTGCATTGTGTTGACAGTTTGAGGAAGAACCACATCTGGGTGGAAAAGTCAGGTGTTCTGGTACTTTGGCCATCATTTAGAGCTGAATATTGATGAGTAAACCATGTATTTGTTTCCTGCAGACACATCTGGGTGAAGAGAGAGCCCTCAGCACCAGCTCCAGCTCAAATCCATCAGAGAAGCAGAAGGTCTGATGACAGTCTAACATTCCACATAAAAGAGCTGGCCAACGCCTGTCTGTACAAACCCGTCTCGCTCCCAACAACTGTCTGTCAACACAAGCATCTCGCTTTCCATTTGGGACGAGACCCAAGTCCACTCAGAGGAGGTGGGTTTCCTTCAGCCCCACTCCAACACATCTCTTTATTCCACTGCATTTTTATTTCCTGCAGCTGTACTGTTCCTTCCAGATGTGGAACATGTTGTTGGGGATTGGAATAAGTGGAGCCAGATCATGCTTTATCCAGATGTGCGACGTGAAGACGCAGTGACATGCCGAGCTCAGATAGCACTGACTATCATTTCAGTTTCTCTTGAGTTCACGAGTTCCAACGTGCCAGACTTTCTTTCTTTCTTTCTTTCTTTCTTCTTTCTTCTTTCTTTCTTTCTTCTTTCTTTCTTTCTGTCCCTACATCAATCAATCATTCTATCAACCAAACCAATCAAGTAGCCTTTCTTTCTTCTGTTCTTCCTTAATGTCTTTTCTTTCTTCTTTCTTTCTTTCTTTCTTTCTGTCCCTACATCAATCAATCATTCTATCAACCAACCAATCAAGTAGCCTTTCTTTCTTCTGTTCTTCCTTAATGTCTTTCTTTCTTTCTTTCTTTCTTTCTTTCTTTCTTTCTCAGTATTGGAGTTGGTGTAATAATGAAGATGAAGAAAAAAGCTCGGCTGAGGGAGGGAGGGGGACACAGATGTTCCAGTGGCACACACACACACACACACACACACACACACACACACACACAAAAACAAACACATGAGTAAGCCCCTACCCTCACCCCCACCCCCCTCCCTCAGGGTTTCCCTTCATGTTGTTAATTCTTCCTCCCTCCCTCCATCTCTCTCCATCCCCAAGTCCTTTGTTTGTCTCTCTCTTCCCCTCTCTCCTTCTCCTCCTGCTGCTTTGTGTCATTTCTTTGTTCTCACTCTTTCATCCACTCCTTCCTCCTTTATCCATCTCATTCTTCTCTTCTTTCATTCGTCTTTTTTCATTTTGTTTCTTTCTTTTACTCCTTTTTTTTTTCTGTCTGCGTGACTCTCTCGCTTCTTTTCTTTTTCATCTTATTTTCACTCTTTTACATTCAGTTTCTCCTCTTTCTGTCCATTTCTATAGTTTGCAACCGTTTTTATACTTTTCCTCATGTTTTTCTTTTTCTCTCTTCATCCCTCTGTCCATCTTTAACTTTAACGTCCTTTGTCCTTTTTCTACATTGTGCCTTCATTATATTTCTGCAATTCTCTTCTCTTCTCTTCTCTTCTCTTCTCTTCTCTTCTCTTCTCTTCTCTTTTCTTCTCTTCTCTATGTCTGTAAATTTTTCTCTTCTTACTTCACTCTTCTTCTAGTTTTCTCGCTTTTGTTCTCTATTTCTTTTTAGATTTTTCATTTATCATCTTCTACACATTTCTTTTGTCTTTCTCATCAATATTTTCTCTTCCTTTCTCCGTATCTGTATTTCTCTCTCGCTCTGTCAGACAGGAGCAGGACCTCAGTAATTCAGTGTTTGTTAGGTTGAAGTTGTGGTGTAGACCCCTCAGCTCCGCCCCCAATCCCCTGAGCGCTCTCACATTTACATTCACACAACATATACCAGACGCAGCGAACGCGGTGGAGGCTAGCCGCTAATGAGGGAGCTAGCGCGGCAATTAGCACGGCGTGGTGCAAATCCCCGGAGAGTCTCCAAAGAAGCGTCCACAAGCCTCATTAGAGCAACTGAAAAACACTGAGGAAACAAACACCAGGGCCAACATCAGGGTTCAGGATGTCAGCAAGATACACGTGCGCTAGACGTGCGCTAGACGTGCGCTGGATGTGCGCTAGACGTGACACAGACTATGATTTTATTCTTCATGCCCTCGTCACCTCTGTTCTCTAACTTTCCTCACGTCTTTATCTTTCTTTATAAATGCTTATCATCATCACCATCATCAACATCCTCATCATCATCACCACCATCATCATCACCACCATCATCTTCATCATCATCATCATCACCACCATCATCATCACCATCATCACCATCATCATCATCATCACCATCATCATCACCATCATCATTGTCATCATCACCATCATCATTGTCATCATCACCATCATAATCACCACCATCATCATCACCATCATCATCACCATCATCACCATCATCATTGTCATCATCACCAACATCATCACCACCATCACCATCATCATTGTCATCATCACCACCATCATCATCACCATCATCATCGTCATCATCATTGTCATCATCACCATCATCATCACCATCATCATTGTCATCATCATTGTCATCATCACCATCATCATCACCATCATCATTGTCATCACCATCAGAATCATCACCATCATCATCACCACCACGATGATCATCATCAACCTTCATCATCATTATCATCATCACCATCATAACCATCATCATCATCACCACCATCATCATCATCACCATCATCATCATCAGTGTGTGTGTGTGTGTGTGTGTGTGTGTGTGTGTGTGTGAGAGAGAGAGTGAATGAATAAGTGTGTGTGTGTGTGTGTGTGTGTGTGTGTGTGTGTGTGTGTGTGTGTGTGTGTGTGTGTGTGAGAGAGAGTGAATGAGTGAGTGTGTGTGTGTGTGTGTGTGTGTGTGAATGAGTGTGGTGTGTGTGTGTGTGTGTGTGTGTGTGTGTGTGTGTGTGTGTGTGTGTACTACCTCCAGAGAGAGCTCTCGAGCACTTTGCTGGAATCAGCGTGGTAATATCTGGTGAGGATCAGGATGACCTGTAACGGAGACAAAAACATGTTTGTTTATTTGTATATTTATTTATTTATTTATTTATTTATTTATTTATTTATTAAAACACAATAATTTTTATTCACATTTTATCGCTAATAAAAAAAAAAAAAAGATACATTTGTGCCAAATGACTCCTGTGGATCACACACACTCAACTTCCTGCCAGAATGATCATCATGTATATACACACACACACATGCACACACACACACACACACACACACAGAGAGATTGCATGCCCGAGGTTTTTTTTTACAGAATAAAACAAATAAATGCATAGTGTGTTTGTGTGTGTGTGTGTGTGTGTGTGTGTGTGTGTGTGTGTGTGTGTGTGTGTTATATCACTATCTATATAACACACACGATTACTATCACTTCCTGTTTTCTTTTCTCACTACAGATAAGTGTAAGTGAAACAGTGGAATAGATATGAGAGATGAATCGTCTCCACATGGATGATTGACAGGTCTCAGGGGCGGGGACAGTAAAGAGAGCTCTGATTGGATAAAGAGGTGTCTGTCACTCACACAGGAATTTTATATCTCGTACTATTATATATACTGATCAGACTGTGGGGGAAAAGATTTTTGGAAATGTATCACATAAAAATGTAAAAAAACAAAAAGAGAAAATGAAAGGCAAACAAACAAACAAACAAAAAAGCAAACAAATAAATTAATTAATAAATAATGCAATATTGTTAAATATGTAATATAATTTTTTTTAATAAAGTAGACAAAAATTGACATTTTGTAAAAAAAAAAAAAATGAATAAATACAAAACAATGAAACAAACAAATAAATAAACAAGCAATTAAATAAATATAAAGTTACATCAACATTTAAAAATAAAATAAGAAGAACATTACTAAATAGCATTTAATGATACATAAATAAAGTGATGGCATATAAACAAACAAACAAATAATACGTTTGAAATAAATGATCAGTAAACAATAATACATTAATTAATTCGTTATAGTTTGGGAATGCATAGAAATAAAAAATAATAATAATAATTACAAAAACTAATTAGATAATTAAGTTACAGAATGAAATGATAATTAGATTAAATTATTAATTAACAGTTTTTATATAAATAAAAAGAAATAAATCCTATGAATATCAGTATTCGCTTAAAACTCTAATGAACAACACAAAAACAACCAGTTGGGAGGGTCCAGTAACACATAAACAGTCCACATCCTGCACTGTAATGCCCCCTGACCCGGTTCTGCCCCCTGGGGGCAGGGCAGTGTGGCATTTACAGACAAAATCCTTCTTTCACTGCGCTTCAAAAGAGTCATTAATGCGAAGAAGAAAAAAAACCCAGCACGGACAGTGGGAAATCCGGGAAAGTGTTCTGAGGACAGGGAGTTCTGTACCACACACACACACACACACACACACACACACACACACACTTACTAATCACTTTCAAAGCAGATGTTCTTCAAAAGTTTCTCACACTCTCCACTCTTCAAAAATAAAAAAAACCTGTGTGTTTTCTGGGATTGAGATCAAGTCGTCTGGGACGTTTGTTTTTTTTTTTCTTGCTTTTTTTTTTCCAAAAGCGATCGAGCAGATGGGATGAGGAGGTGGAACGCTGCAAACCCGAGCCGGCTCTCCAAAACCACACGCTCGCCCGCAAAATCCGGCAAAAACCTCAAATTTTTATGTTGACGTTCAGCCAGCAGCGTATATCACACTCACCTACAGTATATCACATTTACCTATAACACACTCGTGTATATCACACTCGTGTATAACACACTGGAGTAGAACACGCTCTCATATAACACACTCACCTATAACACACTCCCGTAAAACACACTCGTTTAGAACACATTGGAATAGAACACACTGGAGTAGAACACACTCGAGTAGAACACACTCATAACACACTGGAGTAGAACACACTCATAACACACTGGAGTAGATCACACTCAAATAGAACACACTCGTGTAGAACACACTCGTGTAGAACACACTCGAGTAGAACACACTGGAGAAGAACACACTGGAGTAGAACACACTTGTGTAGAACACACTCATAACACACTGGAGTAGAACACACTCAAATAGAACACACTCGTTTAGAACACACTCATAACACACTGGAGTAAAACACACTGAAGTAGAACACACTCGTGTAGAACACACTCATAACACACTGAAGTAGAACACACTGGAGTAGAACACAAATGTGTAGAACACACTGGAGTAGAACACACTCGAGTAGAACACACTGGAGTAGAACACACTGGAGTAGAACACACTCATAACACACTGGGGTAGAAAACACTGGAGTAGAACACAATCGTGTAGAACACACTGGATTAGAACAAACTGGAGTAGAACACACTCATAACACACTGGGGTAGAACACACTGGAGTAGAACACACTGGAGTAGAACACACTCATAACACAGTGGAGTAGAACACACTGGAGTAGAACACACTCATAACACACTGGAGTAGAACACACTGGAGTAGAACACACTCGAGTAGAACACACTGGAGTAGAACACACTGGAGTAGAACACATTTATAAACACACTGGAGTAGAACACACTGGAGTAGAACACAATCATGTAGAACACACTGGAGTAGAACACACTGGAGTAGAACACAATCGTGTAGAACACACTGGATTAGAACACACTGGAGTAGAACACACTCATAACACACTGGAATAGAACACACTGGAGTAGAACACACTGGAGTAGAACACACTCATAACACACTGGAGTAGAACACACTGGAGTAGAACACACTCGTGTAGAACACACTCGATTAGAACACGATCGTGTAGAACACACTCATAACACACTGGAGTAGAACATACTCAAATAGAACACACTCGTTTAGAACACACTCGTGTAGAACACACTCAAATAGAAGACACTGGAGTAGAACAAACTGGAGTAGAACACACTTGTGTAGAACACACTCATAACACACTGGAGTAAAACACACTGGAGTAGAACACACTCGTGTAGAACACACTCGATTAGAACACGATCGTGTAGAACACACTCATAACACACTGGAGTAGAACACACTGGAGTAGAACACACTCGTGTAGAACACACTCATAACACACTGGAGTAGAACACACTGGAGTAGAACACACTTGTGTAGAACACACTGGAGTAGAACACACTGGAGTAGAACACACTCGAGTAGAACACACTGGAGTAGAACACACTCATGTAGAACACACTGGAGTAGAACACACTGGAGTAGAACACACTCGAGTAGAACAAACTGGAGTAGAACACACTGGAGTAGAACACACTCATAACACACTGGAGTAGAACACACTGGAGTAGAACACACTCATAACACACTGGAGTAGAACACACTGGAGTAGAACACAATCATGTAGAACACACTGGATTAGAACACACTGGAGTAGAACACACTCATAACACACTGGAGTAGAACACACTCGAGTAGAACACACTGGAGTAGAACACACTCATAACACAGTGGAGTAGAACACACTCATAACACACTGGAGTAAAAACACACTGGAGTAGAACACACTCATAACACACTGGAGTAGAACACACTGGAGCAGAACACACTCGAGTAGAACACACTGGAGTAGAACACACTGGGGTAGAACACACTCGAGTAGAACACACTGGAGTAGAACACACTGGAGTAGAACACATTTATAACACACTGGAGTAGAACACAATCGTGTAGAACACACTGGATTAGAACACACTGGAGTAGAACACACTCATAACACACTGGAGTAGAACACACTGGAGTAGAACACATTTATAACACACTGGAGTAGAACACACTGGAGTAGAACACAATCGTGTAGAACACACTGGATTAGAACACACTGGAGTAGAACACACTCATAACACACTGGAGTAGAACACACTGGAGTAGAACACACTCATAACACACTGAGTAGAACACACTGGAGTAGAACACACATAACACACTGGAGTAGAACACACTGGAGTAGAACACGCTCATAACACACTGGAGTAGAACACACTGGAGTAGAACACACTCATAACACACTGGAGTAGAACACACTGGAGTAGAACACAATCGTGTAGAACACACTGGATTAGGACACACTCGTGTAAAACACACAGGAGTAGAACACACTGGAGTAGAACACACTCGAGTAGAACACTGGAGTAGAACACACTCATAACACACTGGAGTAGAACACACTCGTGTAGAACACACTGGATTAGGACACATTCGTGTAAAACGCACTGCATTAGGACACACTTGTGTAAAACACACAGAAGTAGAACACACTGGAGTAAAACACACTCATAACACACTGGAGTAGAACACACTCATAACACACTGGAGTAGAACACACTGGAGTAGAACACAATCGTGTAGAACACACTGGATTAGGACACACTCATAACACACTGGAGTAGAACACACTGGAGTAGAACACACTCATAACACACTGGAGTAGAACACACTCGTGTAGAACACACTCGATTAGAACACGATCGTGTAGAACACACTCATAACACACTGGAGTAGAACATACTCAAATAGAACACACTCGTTTAGAACACACTCGTGTAGAACACACTCAAATAGAAGACACTGGAGTAGAACACACTGGAGTAGAACACACTTGTGTAGAACACACTCATAACACACTGGAGTAAAACACACTGGAGTAGAACACACTCGTGTAGAACACACTCGATTAGAACACGATCGTGTAGAACACACTCATAACACACTGGAGTAAAACATACTGGAGTAGAACACACTCGTGTAGAACACACTCATAACACACTGGAGTAGAACACACTGGAGTAGAACACACTGGAGTAGAACACAATGGAGTAGAACACACTCATGTAGAACACACTGGAGTAGAACACACTGGAGTAGAACACACTCGAGTAGAACAAACTGGAGTAGAACACACTGGAGTAGAACACACTGGAGTAGAACACACTCATAACACACTGGAGTAGAACACACTGGAGTAGAACACAATCGTGTAGAACACACTGGATTAGAACACACTGGAGTAGAACACACTCATAACACACTGGAGTAGAACACACTCGAGTAGAACACACTGGAGTAGAACACACTCATAACACAGTGGAGTAGAACACACTGGAGTAGAACACACTCATAACACACTGGAGTAAAACACACTGGAGTAGAACACACTCATAACACACTGGAGTAGAACACACTGGAGCAGAACACACTCGAGTAGAACACACTGGAGTAGAACACACTGGAGTAGAACACATTTATAACACACTGGAGTAGAACACACTGGAGTAGAACACAATCGTGTAGAACACACTGGATTAGAACACACTGGAGTAGAACACACTCATAACACACTGGAGTAGATCACACTGGAGTAGAACACACTGGAGTAGAACACACTCATAACACACTGGAGAAGAACACACTGGAGTATAACACACTCATAACACACTGGAGTAGAACACACTGGAGTAGAACACGCTCATAACACACTGGAGTAGAACACACTGGACTAGAACACACTCATAACACACTGGAGTAGAACACACTGGACTAGAACACACTGGAGTAGAACACGCTCATAACACACTGGAGTAGAACACACTGGACTAGAACACGCTCATAACACACTGGAGTAGAACACACTGGACTAGAACACACTCAACACACTGGAGTAGAACACACTGGAGTAGAACACAATCGTGTAGAACACACTGGATTAGGACACACTCGTGTAAAACACACAGGAGTAGAACACACTGGAGTAGAACACACCCGAGTAGAACACTGGAGTAGAACACACTCATAACACACTGGAGTAGAACACACTCGTGTAGAACACACTGGATTAGGACACATTCGTGTAAAACGCACTGCATTAGGACACACTTGTGTAAAACACACAGAAGTAGAACACACTGGAGTAGAACACACTCATAACACACTGGAGTAGAACACACTCATAACACACTGGAGTAGAACACACTGGAGTAGAACACAATCGTGTAGAACACACTGGATTAGGACACACTCATAACACACTTGAGTAGAACACACTGGAGTAGAACACACTCATAACACACTGGAGTAGAACACACTCGTGTAGAACACACTCGATTAGAACACGATCGTGTAGAACACACTCATAACACACTGGAGTAGAACACACTGGAGTAGAACACACTCGTGTAGAACACACTCATAACACATTCGTGTAGAACACACTCGATTAGAACACGATCGTGTAGAACACACTCATAACACACTGGTGTAGAACACACTGGATTAGGACACACTCGTGTAAAACACACAGGAGTGGAACACACTGGAGTAGAACACACTCGAGTAGAACACTCTTGTGTAGAACACACTCATAACACACTGGAGTAGAACACAATCGTGTAGAACACACTGGATTAGAACACACTCGTGTAGAACACACAGGAGTAGAACACACTGGAGTAGAACACACTCGTGTAGAACACACTGGAGTAGAACACAAGCAGACAGAAAAGTGACAGAAATAATCGTGTTGTGTGTTGTGTGTGTGTGTGTGTGTGTGTGTGTGGTGTGTAACAGTAAAAGTGCTTGACTTTGACAGCGTATCTAAAAGCTCCTCGTTTCCGAATGTGTGACTGACAGGTTGATATCAGGAACAGAGAATCTCCACCTCCTGCTGCCTGCATATGATTCCCAGTCTGACCTCTGAAATGGAGAAGACATGCTCATTCTGAGTGTCTCACACACACACACACACACACACACACACACACACACACACACACACACACACACACACACTGTCACGCTGAGTCAGAGGTTGCAAAAGTAAACACATCAACAACGCTGAAGTTCAGACTGCACTTTTTTACTCAGGTTGAAGTTTGAGCTCTGACGTGTTTTTCAGTATAAAGTAGTGATTATTACGACCTGTTTTAGTGTCACGCTGTAACTGAACCTCACGTCATATTAATATATGAATACACAATAATTTTAGATGTTGTTCTCTAATGAATGTATTCAGACTGAAGATCCACCATATAGAACACAAGTAGAGAAAAGATGATGATGATCAGGTGATCAGGAATGTTGCTGTTCTCAGTCATGTTCTCATCACTGACTCCCTCTGTCTCATCCACGTTAACCCCAAACTTCTTACTGCCTTCTGCCTACTCATTGTGAGCTTCAGAAACTAGTCTACGTCTGTGATGTGTGAGAGACAGGAAATAATACACCAGTGGATTAATGCTCAATGACAGGAAGCAGGTTGATGTGCTGAAAACGGTTTAGTGAGAAGAAAATGCATGTGATGCTCGCATGTAACACTTGCATGAAACACTCGCATTAAACACTCCCATGAAACACTCACATGTAACACTTGCATCAAACACTCGCATCAAACACCTGAATCAAACACTCGCATCAAACACCTGAATCAAACACTCGCATCAAACACTCACATGTAACACTTGCATCAAACACTCGCATCAAACACTCGCATGTAACACTCGTATCAAACACTCACATGTAACACTCACATGTAACACTTGCATCAAACACTCGCATCACACACTCATGTGTAACACTTGCATCAAACACTCCCATCAAACACTCGCATCAAACACTCGCATCAAACACTCGTATCAAACACTCACATGTAACACTTGCATCAAACACTCGCATCAAATACTCGCATGTAACACTCGTATCAAACACTCACAAAACACTCAGCTGATGCTGGATCTGTGGTGATCACAAATGCTGAGCTCATAAAACTCGGAGCTACTAACCATATAGACTGTATAAGACTGCAGAAAGAACATCACTTATAATCTTATACTCCAGTGCTCATGTTAGCTCTCACTCTCCAGTGTTCTGTATTGTTGAAAGATTTATGATCAAACTCTTGATGTCACCCAAAATGAGGATGGGTTCCCCTTTTGAGTCTGGTTCCTCTCAAGGTTTCTTCCTCATAACATCTAAGGGAGTTTTTCCTTGCCACAGTCGCCACAGCTTGCTCATCAGGGACAAATTCACACCATTCACCTTCACTGTTGATTTGTGTAAAGCTGCTTTGAGACAATGTCTGTTGTGAAAAGCGCTATACAAATAAACTTGACTTGACTTGACTTGACTCACATGTAACACTCACATGTAACATTTACATGTAACATTCACATGTAACACTTGCATCAAACACTTGCATCAAACACTCACATATAACACTTGCATCAAACACTCGCATGTAACACTCGCATCTAACAAACATATGTGATACTCGCATGTAACGCTTGCATGTAAGACTTGAATCAAACACTCGCATGTAACACTCTCATGTAACACTCGCATTTAACAATCGTATGTGATACTCGCAAGTAATGCTCGTTTGTAACGCTCGCATGTAACACTCGCATCAAACACTCGCATGTAACACTCGCATGTAACACTCACAACTAACACTCACATCAAACACTTGCATGTAACACTCACATCTAACACTCACATGTACCACTCGCATGTAACACTCGCATCAAACACTCGTATGTAACACTCGCATCAAACACTCGCATGTAACACTCGCATGTAACACTCACATCTAATGCTCGCTTTTAACACTCACATGTAACATTAATTTAACACTCACATCAGCAGTGTTGCAGCTGTGTGTGTGTGTGTGTGTGTGTGTGTGTGTGTGTGTGTGTGTGTGTGTGTGTGTGTGATAAACCAGTGTGTGTAGTTCCAGGGCTTGTCACACTCAATCTGGTCACACACACACACACACACACACACACACACACACACACACACACACACACACACAAACAGCAAATGCTCACAGTTCAACAGATGATCCATTCTCACACACTAGGGGATGATCTTGATTTTCAGTAAGACACTCAAACACACACACACACACACACACACACACACACACACACACACACACACACACACACAGTATACATATGATGTCATGAGAACTAGAACTGAACCAAAACCAGCTGCTTTACACATTCGGCCCATAAGTATGTGGACACCGGTCTATAAGATTGCTTTGTTATAATGATCTCCACTCTTTGGGAAGATCTTCCTCAAGATTTTGTGGAGATTTTGTGCTCATTCAGCTACAAAGGTGTCAGTAAATTCAGATACTAATGTGGGTGATAAGGTGATGAGGCCTGGGGTGCAGTCAGAGTTCACATTCATCCCAAGGGTGTTCAATAGGGCCCTGATGTATCTGAGATGAAGTGAGGAAGTTCCTGGGTTTTCACATTCATCTCTATAGCAGGAGATCTTCCACACACTTCCACACTTTCTCAAGGGCCGATGAGTGGCAGCTTGGTGATACTGGGATTTGAACTCACCACCTCTCGATGTCAAGAAGAAAACCAAAAAACACTTTTGTTGATTTGTACCAAAGTGGTGTGTGTTAAGGAGTAGAATTAGCGTTCATTTTGTGCGTCTGGCAACCCTGTTGCCCGGTTTGGTTTTGAGTGAACTGATTTCTGACTTTTCGTAAAAGTCAAAAAGGTAGAATAAAAGAGAGACAAACAAACAAACAAAAAATAAGAAAGAACTTTTGTTCATTTGTAGCGAGTTGCATGTGCCAAGGAGTTGAGTTTGAGGTAATTTGGTGCATCTGGCAACCTTGTAGCCGGTCTCTGATTTCTGACTGTAAACATGATGAGTGTTTTGTGACTTATGTCTCTACATGTTCATCATTGGATGTGTTGATTTACTCCGTATCAGAATCGTGAAAAATTAAACGTGTGAAACGACGCTGTGCAGTGGGACAAGCGGGGGTTAATCCCAGCGCCGTGAGAAGGGTAACAGGGATACTACAGTTACCCCAATCTGTCCAATCAGGAGGGAGCACAGGGCAATTTCTCGGTGCTTAGATGCCTTAAAATGCACTCAAAAACATGATAATGGGTGAAGGTGTGAGATATAATAGTCTTTTAATAGGTTTGAGGGTCAAAAGGTCAAATAGTGTGTGTGTGTGTGTGTGTGTGTGTGTGTGTGTGTGTGTGTGTGTGTGTGTGTGTGTGTGTGTGTGTGTGTGTGGATGATGTATAGCTAAAAAATGGGCATAATAAAAGAAAGAGAAAGAAGAAGTATAAAACAGGAAAGGAAGAGCTGGAGTGTGTGTGTGTGTGTGTGTGTGTGTGTGTGTGTGTGTGTGTGTGTGTGTGTGTGTGTGTGAGAGAGAAAAAGAGTTTGTCTGAGAGCAGAATACTGTGAGGCATAATACTTGAAAACTTTTCGTTTCCTCATTTTAGTCATAAAAATGATAGATTTAATAGACCTCTGTGTGTGTGTGTGTGTGTGTGTGTGTGTGTGTGTGTGTGTGTGTAAAAAAGAGACAGTTGAAAGTATAATACTTAATGCTTATATTGAAATGAACAGCTGGCTTAAGGAGAGACCATACGACTGCACACAGGCGCACGTGCGTGCGCGCACACACACATACACACACACATACACGCACACACACACGCACACACACACGCACAACGCACACACATACAGGCATAAAGTTATGTTACCAGCTCTGTCACATTGTACTGCGTGGAGAGGAGTTACTGATACATACCTCCTTCTCTCTCTCTCTCTCTCTCTCTCTCTCTCTCTCTCTCTCTCTATCTATCTATCTTTCTCTCTCTCTCTCTCTCTCTCTCTCTCTCTCTCTCTATCTATCTATCTTTCTCCTTCTATATATAGAAATTTGTAATAGAAGAGAAAGAGAGAGAGAGAGAGAGAGAGAGAGAGAGAGAGAGAGAGAGAGTTTTTTTCCCCTCTATTTTTCTTTCACTCTCTCTTTTACTCCTCCTATATACAGAAATTAGAAGAGATTCACAGGAGGAATCAGACAGACAGACAGACAGACAGACAGATGGATAAATAGATAGATCAAAACAATATATTTCTCTCTCTCTTTCAATATATAGAAAGAGAAAAAGAAAAAAGAAAGTGAGAGAGAGAAATTTGGGCAGTCCGGTGGGGGCGGGGCTTACTGAACCCTCTGCTCTGATTGGTCGTACCCGATTCAAATTAAACGACTTGACAGTTGTGACATGACTCAGTTTAGTTTTTATTGAGTTGAGGGGAATTCTTTTTTTCAGAATTGTGATCTCTCACACACACACACACACACACACACACACACACACACACACACACACTGCAGCATGAATGCGCATTAGCCGTCAGCATGCTAACCTCAATTCCTGCACCAAATGTATTCGTAGACTATGTGGTGAAAAGTGTGTGGACACCCAAGCATAAGATCATCCCAGATGTAGATCCTTTATAAGAACTTCCACTCTTCTGGGAAGATGTTCTACTGGATTTTGTGGATATTTGTAGCTCATACAGATACAAGGGTACTGATGTAGGTGAAAGAAGTGAGAGGTTCCTGGGGTGCAGTCAGCGTTCATCCTGATAGGTTTATGGGTTTACAGCAGAGATTCCACCCACCTCCAACCCATGGAAAGCAGATCTTCATGGAGCTTCATGTCTGGGTCTGCTAATTCCAGTGAAGAAAGATGTACTATACTACTACTGTTGCCTCCAACTTTGTGGGAATTTGGTGTTCCGCCATCTTGGATTGTGTCCAAAACCCCATATTGATATCAAAAAATCTTTCCAATCATCACCAAATTTGGTGCACATCATCTTCAAAAGTCGTTAGCGAACATATTACAGAATCTTTAGAATACTCCACGAGACTCGGCCATAACCACCCAACAGATCTGAAACAGGAAGTGGGACTGTATCTTAGCAACGCTTCATGCACTGACACCAAACCTGATCTTTAGGTCAGACCTCAATTTTAGGACCTTCAGGTTCAGGATCTCTTTTTGACACTACCACCTACTGGTCCAGAACAGAAAGTGCACCAACTCAACGTCATCCAATCCAAGACGACAAAAGTGTCATGTGACTACAAGAAAATGGCAGACTAAAAAAAAAGAAGAAAGAAAGAAAGAAAGAAAGAAAGAAAGAAAAAAGAAGAAGAAAGAAAGAACACAGTGTAATACCAAAAGTATTCGGGCACACATGTGGTTCTTCTCCAAGTTTTTAACCACAAAGTTGGAGGCTCACAATTTATAGGTTCAGTGCAAACTCTGTGCACAAAGCCAGCCCATGAAGATCTGCATTCCATAGGTTGAAAGTGTGTGGAAGAGCTCCTGCTTTGGAGCTCCAACCCTATTAACCTCTGACTTCACCCCAGGCCTCCTTACCTACATCTCACCTCCATCAGGACTTCAGAGTTCAGGAAATCCAGAGATGTCTGGATTTTATGTTTGGACTCAGACATTATGACCATAAATGTACATTAAGATCAGGTCCAGAATTGACCCTGATGGACTAAAGTGTTGGTAGAACTTGGTCCAAGGTTAGAATGTTCCTTAGTCGCTAAACCGTGAGCCAAGAAGAGGAAGAAGAAGAAGAAGAAGAAAATCTTTTTCTATCTCTCATTTATTTGATCCTACACACACATCGCACTGTATTGCCAAAAGTATTGGGACATCTGTCCTTTCCAGCCGTATCATATATGGTTCTCGTCCAAATCGTTCCTACAACGTTGGAGGTACAACGGGTCTTTTCCATCACTTGAACTAGCACACCCATACCATGAAGATCTGCATACCATGGGTTGGAAATGCATGAAAGATCTCCTGCTCTAGAGATTCAACCCTCCTTACCTACATCTGACCTCCATCAGGACCTGACTTTACTACCACACTTCCTCGTGACTGAATCAAATCTCCTTAAATCTCCACAAAGTCTAGTGAACATCTCTGAAGAGGAAATGGAGACCAAATTGTGGCACACACATTCTCAGATGTCGTCCCCTACAAGTCCGAACGTATTTAGATTTTTCCCACCGGCCTCCCAATATTTATCCGACGGCTCCGGTTGCCATGGTTACCAGGTTTCAACGCAAAATCCGCACATATAAACGGTGCAAATCTCACACCTTCAAAAGTGTGAAGGACTTCGCTTGGCTCGAGAAGATGTTTTCGGTGTTTTCATGCACCACCACCACCGTGACACACACACACACACACAACACACACAACACACACACACCACACACACACACTTTTTTTCCACTGAATTCCAGAATGTTCTATCACGTCTACAAAGGTGCCAGAGAAAATGTCACCACCACCACGCTGTAGCCTCAGACTAAACACCACAACCTTCACACCTGCCCGCCCCCCCCCACACACACACACACACACACACACACACACACCTTCAGTCTCTATTCAGACATGTCGAAAGAAGCTGACAGTTTTACAAGCTCTTACTGGAAGGTAAAGCCTGGCCTTTTGAGAAGAAGAAGGTCATGTGGAACGTGTAGGAATGTGTAGGAACGTGTAAGAAACGCATGATTGGTTCTATAGGACAGCACACAAGACAAGAAGAAGGATCTTCAACTTCATCAGATCCTCCTAATTCCATAATCCTAATTGTGCCCATTTTCTGTTCCACAAGATGTTCCACTAGATTTTGTGGAGATTTGTGAGATCTTATTCGGCCACAATGATGTGTACAAGTCGTGTAGGTAAGATCTTCTACTCCAACCATAGAAGGCAGATCAATGGAGTGGTTTTGTGCACATGGATTGGGTTCCTAGTTCAACTAGAGGAACATTTCATTTCAGGCCTCCAAAGACCTGGGGTGTCCGAATACTTTTGACAGTACCAATTCCTGTGAAGTAAAAAACCCTGTTGTGAAACTGAAAGAAGGTCAGGTTGTGGTTTTGTTCTCGAAACCGAGAAGACTGCGCTCTGATTGGTTGCTGAGCAAACTGAGGAAGTCAGCTCTTTACGGCTTTCATGTTCCTCAACCAGCTGGTAGGAGGAACCGGCCTTCACAACGATGGAGGCACACAAATCTGCTAAAGTCTGCTCCAGCATGGCAATGCCCCTGTGCAGAAGGTCAGCTCCATGAAGATCTGCTTTCCATTGTTTAAAGTGGAAGATCTTCTTTTGTAAACCTCAAATTGGAGAGGAAATGACATCAAACAGGAATCCATCCTCATCCTCAACACTTCCTTATAGCTCCATGATTGTTCAGGTTGTGATGGAGAAGCAAAACTGATCCATAATCCAAATCCGCCCTCAGGGTTCCTGAAGCTTCACGTTCCACAGCAACCTGTTCGTGTAGAGGAGACATCTTCATCTCCTGAGAGTGGCCTCCAAATGAAAATTAGAACAACAATGTTGTAGGACCTGCTCTATTTAAAGACAGATGGAGGAGGAGAAGATGCTGAGACTGTGTGGCCAAAAGTATTGGGGACACTGCGTTCTCCTCCTAAAATACAGAGTCAGACACGTACGATTGTACAGTGTGTTTAAAACGCTCAGGTTCATCCTCAGAAAAGATGCTACTGCTCCACACACACACACACACACACACCACACACACACACACACACACACACACACACAATAAAATGATCGGATCGGCCCAATGTGCTGGTGCATTCGATACACACTGTTTCATTACATGCACCATTTTACAAATTACACTCCTCACCTGCTGCACTCTCTGTGTGTGTGTATGTGTGTGTGTGTGTGTGTGTGTGTGTGTGTGTGTGTGTGTGTGTTTAAGTATACCATGTAAGGTAGAGTGACAGAGGCATCTTATGCTCTAATTCCCAAATTTGCGTGCGCACACACACACACACACACACACACACACACACACACACACACACACACTGTTTTATCTAAAGTGTGTAGATTTTCTTTATTATCAGACAGACAGATAGATAGATAGATAGATAGATAGATAGATAGATAGATAGATAGATAGATAGATAGATAGGATAGTGTGATAAGAATGTGGGAGTGCAGTGGGGTGTAAACTACAGACACGCAAAGGTTACAATTCACACAATTATTTTTCCTCGGATAGAATGGAGGGAGAGAGAGAGAGAGAGAGAGAGAGAGAGAGAGAGAGAGAGAGAGAGAGAGATGTGATTCTGTATTCATGTGTTGATAAAAAGGTCACATTGTGAAAATATTCAACTTGAGTTAATTGTGAACTGTCTGAGCAATAACTCTGCATAACAATTAAGACCACACACACACAACACACACACACACACACAACACACACACACACTCCCATTACTCATTATTTTATACTGTAGATTTATTTTCCCTCCTGAATCTGTGTGAATAAAAACGTCACGCTCGTGTCAGAACGAACACATTCTCAGAATCACACCAGGCTCCAGATAGAACAACGTGCAGCATTCCTGAGAGATCAGCCACGCCTCAGAAATACCTCAGCAATGCTCAGTCACGCCTGCTCACGCCTCAGTCACACCTCAGCCAAGCTCAGTCATGCCTCATTCACGCTTCAATCCCGCCCCAGCCACGCCTCAGCCAAGCCTCAGTCACACGCCTCAGACACGCCTCAGACACGCCTCAGACACACTCAGCCACGCCTCAGCCACGCCTCAGTCACGCCTCAGTCACACCTCAGTCACACCTCAGGCAGCCTCAGTCATGCCTCATTCACGCTTCAATCCCGCCCCAGCCACGCTCAGCCAAGCCTCAGTCACGCCTCAGACAACACGCCTCAGACACGCCTCAGCAAGCCTCAGTCACGCCTCAGTCACACCTCAGCCAAGCCTCAGTCATGCCTCATTTTCACGCTTCAATCCCGCCCCAGCCACCCCTCAGCCACGCCTCAGCCAAGCTCAGTCACGCCTCAGACACGCCTCAGCCTCACGCTCAGCCAAGCCTCAGTCACGCCTCAGCACGCTCAGCACGCTCAGTCACGCCTCAGTCACACACCTCAGCCAAGCCTCAGTCACGCCTCAGACACGCCTCAGCCAAGGCTCAGTCACGCCTCAGTCACACCTCAGGCAAGCCTCAGTCATGCCT
>JBCEWE010001750.1:15000-20000 GCA_039877035.1 Silurus lanzhouensis
GACCCTGCTTAGCTTCCGAGATCAGACGAGATCGAGCGTTCTCAGAGTGGTATGGCCGTAGCGAGAACTGCCGTTTCAAATTGCCAATTATTTTTGCTTGTCAGTTTGTTTCTTTGCTTGTATGCCTTTTCTGCTATTCCAGTTGAACTTTGGTCACAATTTATCCACCATAGTAGATGTTATCCATAAATAAAGCATTAAAGCAGTAAATAAAAGCGGCAAATAAAAGCCTAACAAAAAAAACTAAAGCTTACAGCACCTGGTATTCCCAGGCGGTCTCCCATCCAAGTACTAACCAGGCCCGACCCTGCTTAGCTTCCGAGATCAGACGAGATCGAGCGTTCTCAGAGTGGTAGGCCGTAAGCGAGAACTGCGTTTCAAATTGCCAATTTATTTTTGCTTGTCAGTTTGTTTCTTGCTTGTATGCCTTTTCTGCTATTCCAGTTGAACTTTGGTCACAATTTATCCACCATAGTAGATGTTCATCCATAAATAAAGCATTAAAGCAGTAATAAAAGCGCAAATAAAACCTAACAAAAAAAAGCTAAACTTACAGCACCTGGTATTCCCAGGCGGTCTCCCATCCAAGTACTAACCAGGCCCGACCCTGCTTAGCTTCCGAGATCAGACGAGATCGAGCGTTCTCAGAGTGGTATGGCCGTAAGCGAGAACTGCCGTTTCAAATTGCCAATTTATTTTTGCTTGTCAGTTTGTTTCTTTGCTTGTATGCTTTTCTGCTATTCCAGTTGAACTTTGATCACAATTTATCCACCATAGTAGATGTTCATCCATAAATAAAGCATTAAAGCAAATAAAAGCCTAACAAAAAAAAGCTAAAGCTTACAGCACCTGTATTCCCAGGCGGTCTCCCATCCAAGTACTAACCAGGCCCGACCCTGCTTAGCTTCCGAGATCAGACGAGATCGAGCGTTCTCAGAGTGGTATGGCCGTAAGCGAGAAGGCCGTTTCAAATTGCCAATTTATTTTTGCTTGTCAGTTTGTTTCTTGCTTGTATGCCTTTTCTGCTATTCCAGTTGAACTTTGTCACAATTTATCCACCATAGTAGATGTTCATCCATAAATAAATAAAGCATATAAAGCGCAAATAAAAGCCTAACAAAAAAAAGCTAAAGCTTACAGCACCTGGTATTCCCAGGCGGTCTCCCATCCAAGTACTAACCAGGCCCGACCCTGCTTAGCTTCCGAGATCAGACGAGATCGAGCGTTCTCAGATGGTATGGCCGTAAGCGAGAACTGCCGTTTCAAATTGCCAATTTATTTTTGCTTGTCAGTTTGTTTCTTTGCTTGTATGCCTTTTCTGCTTTCCAGTTGAACTTTGGTCACAATTTATCCACCATAGTAGATGTTCATCCATAAATAAAATAAAGCATTAAAGCAAATAAAAGCCTAACAAAAAAAAGCTAAGCTTACAGCACCTGGTATTCCCAGCGGTCTCCCATCCAAGTACTAACCAGGCCCGACCCTGCTTAGCTTCCGAGATCAGACGAGATCGAGCGTTCTCAGAGTGTATGGCCGTAAGCGAGAACTCCGTTTCAAATTGCCAATTTATTTTGCTTGTCAGTTTGTTTCTTTGCTTGTATGCCTTTTCTGCTATTCCAGTTGAACTTTGATCACAATTTATCCACCATAGTAGATGTTCATCCATAAATAAAGCATTAAAGCAAATAAAAGCCTAACAAAAAAAAGCTAAAGCTTACAGCACCTGGTATTCCCAGGCGGTCTCCCATCCAATACTAACCAGCCCGACCCTGCTTAGCTTCCGAGATCAGACGAGATCGAGCGTTCTCAGAGTGTATGCCGTAAGCGAGAACTGCAGTTTCAAATTGCCAATTTATTTTGCTTGTCAGTTTGTTTCTTTGCTTGTATGCCTTTTCTGCTATTCCAGTTGAACTTTGATCACAATTTATCCACCATAGTAGATGTTCATCCATAAATAAAGCATTAAAGCAAATAAAAGCCTAACAAAAAAAAGCTAAAGCTTACAGCACCTGGTATTCCCAGGCGTCTCCCATCCAAGTACTAACCAGGCCCGACCCTGCTTAGCTTCCGAGATCAGACGAGATCGAGCGTTCTCAGAGTGGTATGGCCGTAAGCGAGAACTGCCGTTTCAAATTGCCAATTTATTTTGCTTGTCAGTTTGTTTCTTTGCTTGTATGCCTTTCTGCTATTCCAGTTGAACTTTGATCACAATTTATCCACCATAGTAGATGTTCATCCATAAATAAAGCATTAAGCAAATAAAAGCCAACAAAAAAAAGCTAAACTTACAGCACCTGGTATTCCAGGCGGTCTCCCATCCAAGTACTAACCAGGGCCCGACCCTGCTTAGCTTCCGAATCAGACGAGATCGAGCGTTCTCAGAGTGGTATGGCCGTAAGCGAGAACTGCCGTTTCAAATTGCCAATTTTTTTTGCTTGTCAGTTTGTTCTTTGCTTGTATGCCTTTTCTGCTATTCCAGTTGAACTTTGATCACAATTATCCACCATAGTAGATGTTCATCCATAAATAAAGCATTAAAGCAAATAAAAGCCTAACAAAAAAAGCTAAAGCTTACAGCACCTGGTATTCCAGGCGTCTCCCATCCAAGTACTAACCAGGCCGACCCTGCTTAGCTTCCGAGATCAGACGAGATCGAGCTCTCAGAGTGGTATGGCCGTAAGCGAGAACTGCGTTCAAATTGCCAATTTATTTTGCTTGTCAGTTTGTTTTTTGCTTGTATGCCTTTCTGCTATTCCAGTTGAACTTTGGTCACAATTTATCCACCATAGTAGATGTTATCCATAAATAAAAGCATTAAAGCAAATAAAAGCCTAACAAAAAAAAGCTAAAGCTTACAGCACCTGTATTCCCAGGCGTCTCCCATCCAAGTACTAACCAGGCCCGACCCTGCTTAGCTTCCGAGATCAGACGAATCGAGCGTTCTCAGAGTGGTATGGCCGTAAGCGAGAACTGCCGTTTCAAATGCCAATTTATTTTGCTTGTCAGTTGTTTCTTTGCTTGTATGCCTTTTCTGCTATTCCAGTTGAAACTTTGATCACAATTTATCCACCATAGTAATGTTCATCCATAAATAAAGCATTAAAGCAAAATAAAAGCCTAACAAAAAAAAAGCTAAAGCTTACAGCACCTGGTATTCCCAGGCTCTCCCATCCAAGTACTAACCAGGCCGACCTGCTTAGCTTCCGAGATCAGACGAATCGAGCGTTCTCAGAGTGGTATGGCCGTAAGCGAGAACTGCCGTTTCAAATTGCCATTTATTTGCTTGTCAGTTTGTTTGCTGTATGCCTTTTCTGCTATTCCAGTTAACTTTTCACAATTTATCCACCATAGTAATGTTCATCCATAAATAAAGCATTAAAGCAAAATAAAAAGCCTAAACCACAAAAAAACTAAACTTACAGCACCTGTATTCCCAGCGGTCTCCCACCAATACTAACCAGGCCCACCTGCTTAGCTTCGAATCAGACAGATCACTTCTCAGATGGTATGCCTAAGCGAGAATGCGTTTCAAATTCCAATTATTTTGTTGTCAGTTGTTCTTGCTTGTATCTTTCTGCTATTCCATTGAACTTGTCACAATTTATCCACCATAGTAAGATGTCATCCATAAATAAAGCATAAGCATAAATAAAACCGCAAATAAAGCCTAACAAAAAAAAAGCTAAAGCTTACACACCTGTATTCCCAGCGGTCTCCCATCCAAGTACTAACCAGGCCCGACCCTGCTTAGCTTCCGAGATCAGACGAGATCGAGCTTCTCAAGGTGTATGCCTAACGAAACTGCCGTTTCAAATTGCCAATTTATTTTGCTTGTCAGTTGTTCTTGCTTGTATGCCTTTTCTGCTATTCCAGTTGAACTTTGATCACAATTTATCCACCATAGTAGATGTTCATCCATAAATAAAGCATTAAAGCAAATAAAAGCCTAACAAAAAAAAGCTAAAGCTTACAGCACCTGGTATTCCCAGGCGGTCTCCCATCCAAGTACTAACCAGGCCCGACCCTGCTTAGCTTCCGAGATCAGACGAGATCGAGCGTTCTCAGAGTGGTATGGCCGTAAGCGAGAACTGCCGTTTCAAATTGCCAATTTATTTTTGCTTGTCAGTTTGTTTCTTTGCTTGTATGCCTTTTCTGCTATTCCAGTTGAACTTTGATCACAATTTATCCACCATAGTAGATGTTCATCCATAAATAAAGCATTAAAGCAAATAAAAGCCTAAAAGCAAAAAAAAGCTAAAGCTTACAGCACCTGGTATTCCCAGGCGGTCTCCCATCCAAGTACTAACCAGGCCCGACCCTGCTTAGCTTCCGAGATCAGACGAGATCGAGCGTTCTCAGAGTGGTATGGCCGTAAGCGAGAACTGCCGTTTCAAATTGCCAATTTATTTTTGCTTGTCAGTTTGTTTCTTTGCTTGTATGCCTTTTCTGCTATTCCAGTTGAACTTTGTCACAATTTATCCACCATAGTAGATGTTCATCCATAAATAAAGCATTAAAGCAGTAATAAAAGCGGCAAATAAAAGCCTAACAAAAAAAGCTAAAGCTTACAGCACCTGGTATTCCCAGGCGGTCTCCCATCCAAGTACTAACCAGGCCCGACCCTGCTTAGCTTCCGAGATCAGACGAGATCGAGCGTTCTCAGAGTGGTATGGCCGTAAGCGAGAACTGCCGTTTCAAATTGCCAATTTATTTTTGCTTGTCAGTTTGTTTCTTTGCTTGTATGCCTTTTCTGCTATTCCAGTTGAACTTTGATCACAATTTATCCACCATAGTAGATGTTCATCCATAAATAAAGCATTAAAGCAAATAAAAGCCTAACAAAAAAAAGCTAAAGCTTACAGCACCTGGTATTCCCAGTCTCCCATCCAAGTACTAACCAGGCCCGACCCTGCTTAGCTTCCGAGATCAGACGAGATCGAGCGTTCTCAGAGTGTATGGCCGTAAGCGAGAACTGCCGTTTCAAATTGCCAATTTATTTT
>JBCEWE010001751.1:0-23858 GCA_039877035.1 Silurus lanzhouensis
AATTAAACCAGTTGTCATCGTCTGTCATCTAAAATTTCTATTAAACTTTTATTTGTAAATGTGTTGAATTGATGAATTGCAGATGAATCTTGAATGTCACTAATGAAGGCGAGTGAACGACATCAGATCAACCGATAATCAACTCGTTCTCTAAAACAGGTCAAAGGTGAGTCTCGTGAACTTTCAGATGGAGAGTGAATACAGACAAAAAAAACCACAAAATTATACATTCTGATAATGGATCAACAACTAAGAAACAAACGAACACTTTACAGTACAGTAAAAAAGGTGAATCCTGTTCGGTCTTTTACAATTAATATAAATATCCAATCAAATAATAAACTTGTGCTTCTGAAATACATAGATGCCAAACAGAAGTGAGTAACATTTTGTGCATTTTCAGTCACTGTGATCTAAACCATAGTTTATATCAAGAAATACTGAAACTGTGCATCACACTGACAACATGACTAAAGATTCTGATGATTTTGTTTGTGAACAATGACGAAGGGACTTTTTTATTCTGATGGGAATGAAATGTTCAGAAATGTTCAGAAAATTTCAAGGCTTTTTCAAGAAATCCATTGTGTTGTGCTGTTTGTACAAATAGTTTTGAGAAATGCACTTACTAGTTTGCAAATATTACGGATGATTCGAGAAACGCTCCAAATCAACTGAGAAAAACTGTAGGACAAATTTTCTTTTAAATGTGTGAGTTAATTTAAAGCCAGATTCGCTCATATCTTCCTTATCTTTTTTTTTTTTTAGTTACGGCAAATTTCTTCCCCTGCTGAACCACGTGTGGGCCAAAAGCAGGCAATAAATCAGCCGCTTTGACACAACCTAGTGAAGGTTTCCCAGAAGTCTGACGCTTCACAAATGCGCTGCATATTCAACATCCACTGCACCTAATGCATACGGATGCATTATTATTAAAATAATAGACAAAGAACAGCTGTAAATTGCTCTCTGAAATGTTTGAAACATTACTTATAACCTCTAACAATGTTCTCAGAAGTAACCAACATTTCGAAACTGCTCTATCAGTTGAGGAGGGGAAGTAAAAATAATATGCTGCCATACATGGAGATTTTAGTGACACTTTACATTCCTAGGGGCTTCGGAGACAAAATAATGCCAGCAGTGGATCTAATCCAGCATTTCTCAAAATTTCCTGCAAGCAAATGTGTCACTTCAGTCAGCACAAAAATTCTAGTGTACTACTTAACTTTAAAATGCTTTTTATTGGATAAGAAGGCGAGAGTTTCAACTTTTTCCCATTTTTATCTGTGTGTACTGTGGCTTAGTGGTTAAAGCTTTGTTTTATTCATCAGAAGGCTAGAAGTTTTAGCGTCGCACTGACAAGCCGTTAACCCTCTCTGCTCCAGGAGGGACATATCATGTCTTGACCCTGTGCTCTGACCCCAGCTTCCAAGCATAGTGGTATATGCTGAGATTATTTCAATGTGTACACTCTACATACTTGGCTACAAGTTGGTATGCAAAATAATGATAAAAGTTACAGTTAAAATACACTATTTTGCCTATTTGAACATCACATTTGACATTTAGTGCTAATTTCCTTTTACCACTTACTCCAATCTTCTGGGAAGATGTTCCACTAGGTTTTGGAGTGTTCTTGTGGAAATTTGTGCTCATTCAGACACAAGGGTGTTAGTAAAGCCAGGTACTGATGTAGGTGATGTAAGGAGGGGTGACTGAGGTGAAGTCAGTGTTGCAATTCAACCCAAAGGTTTCAGTAGGGTTGAGGTCAAATGTACTGTCATGCTGGAACAGGTTTGGGACTCATAGTTCAAGTGAAGGGTAAATTTTCATGCTACTGCATCCACAGACACCTGAGACAGTTGTGTGCCTTTAGCTTTGCGATAACTGGGAAAGAACCACACATGGCTGGGAAAATCAGGTACCACAGTACTTTTGTCCATATAGTGTATATAGATATTATGCTGTACACACAATGCCATTATATCTGAACACGCGTGTGGGGAAATGTGCTGATCGGGAAAAAAATAATCATTATTCTATCACGAATCTAAAGAAATAAATAATTCCAGAATCTAATGGAGCACAGTCATTGATGTTGACAGTTCCTTTAGAAAGAAATAGTGCAGAGATATTTTTTCCTGAAATGTTCACTGTTTACGCAATAATTCATGAAGAAACACAAGAAAATAGGTTTCACATCCTGATGTACTCACTCAGCATGTAAAAGTATAAGTATAAGACAATCTGTCGGTTCTTTGGTATATTATTCCAGCAAGGCCTTCAGAATCACTGACTTACATTTAAATATATTTTTTCCATTGATAGGTATTACATTCTTCCTAATAATTAAGTCTTTTAATTTCATAACTTTTCTAAAACTGCTTTCTGTAGTGTATGCTTATGTTAGAGATTCTATCTAATTATATTTCAGCCATCACATGTTCCCGGCTCAAAGAAATCTGCTTGAGGCCTAACAAATCAATTACCGAACGGGTTCAGGTGAACCAATGAAACTCTTTATATTAAATCAGATGCGCTCCCACTGAATCGGGCCGCAGCACATCATAAATATGATGAGGTTCTCCTGACGTTTGAACCTGCCGTCACTCGGACTGTCAACAGGAAATGCGAATCGTTCGTCAGCTGAAAACAACCGGGCATGGAAAAACACAATTCACTGTGTTCTGAGCTGCACAGCATCGGGAGAAAAGATTCACCGATGGTGATTGTGGTAGAGCGTATAAATGCAGGAAGAAGGAACGCCACAACAGGTCAGGTGTAAAGGCTTCACAGCCATGTTATTTAGACTTTCGTGTCTGTCTGTTTAGTGTCTCATGCAGCACGTCTTCTGGCACACGCGCTTACACACACTCCTCTCACACGACACCCTTTCCTCCTTAAATGCACCTCCTGATCATGGAAAGAGAGAACATCATTAGGTCACATTAACTTGACTACTGCTCCCGCCCAGCTCATTCACAAATTGACGCTCGGCCACGCCCCCGGCTGCACAGTGATTTTTAAACGGAACGACGATGCCAAAGATAAACTCTCAGAGATATAGTTGTGAAAGGAAGGAGGAAGACTGAACATGACTTTCTTGGTAGGCTACTGTTTAGATACAAGGCCGTGTTACAGACACTGTCTTTCGTTAAAGCCTGTGTAAAGTTCATTAGTTTCAGTGTAGAAACTGCGGCTTATAGACAGGTGCGGCTTATTTATGTTCAAAATAAAATCCTTTGTAAAATTCAGTGGGTGTGGCTTATATATGGGTGCGCTTAATAGTACAGGAATTACGGTATGTGGGTGCCTGTAGCTTTAAATGCATGAGAATTAAGTTGTTTGCTTTAACAATCAGATTTAATGTTGGAGGTACCATTGCTATCTAGCAGGCATACAATAATGGTTCAGAGTTGTCAGAGCTCAACACTGCATTATAGCAAACTGGCACAAGCTCAAATATATTCATGTGGATTTAATAGCTGTTTTTTGATTTCACAATGACTGACCAGAGGAGAAGAAATTTATTTGGACTCAGATACACACATTTTACAAGCTTAATATCGATACTTCTGTTAGAGACAATATAGTGTGGTGTAGCTGTGGCTACAGTGAAAGGAGACTTGTTGAATTGTGTTCATTGGATTTCTTGCTTCAGTAATGGCATTCATTCTCGCAGAATGAGTTTTTCTGTCTGTGATGCAGCGCGTCTTTATACTACATTTCTCTATAATATTGAAGGTTTATATAGCCCTGGCGTCATAATGATGGTATAAAGGTGGATTAATTCAGGTAAAAACAACTGAAGGCCTGGGGGTGAAATGCATGATCCACCACTGGTTAGACAAGTATTAATGTCTGGTGTGTATTTAAATCTACAGACTTACATGAGTTATTTGAGCTTCTAAGAATAATAAAATACTTTCAGTGGGAGAAGGCTGAACTGTTTTTGTTAGAAAAGATCTTAATTGTAGATCAAGTGGGACAAGGACAATGAGCCAGGTAATAGATAGGGGTATAAAGATAAGAAGATTTAGATTCAATGCCACTGTGAAACAGCTTATTATGGGCGGTTCTGACTGTAATGTGTGGTTTGGTAGCGTTATATGCAGTGCCATTACAGACTAAAGAGAGGCTGTGAGAACACACAGGTGCTTTATTCTGCAATAATCAGCACTTTTAATGGCCAAATCCCTCCCTACTGTTTACTTCACTCTCACTAAATGGAATACGTCTCTCTGGGACATTTTCAGGACATCATGTTGAATAATGCATTAAGCTGAAAGCTCTCTGGAGAGTGGTTGTTTTCTCAAATAGAAAAAGGGAAAGTTTGAAAGCAAATAGAGAAAGCAAATAGAGAAGTATTGATGTTCTGCACTAAAGACAGCAGCCCTGCTTCTGAAACCAAAGTGTTACTTTTTGGTAACACTTTATGTACAGGAAGTTGAGACCATTTGCCTAGCCTACCCAGGAGTCTTTAAGTATGGTGATACGAATGGAGTAGTATACAGAAATTAGCTACATGAATTTTTAAATACATGTAAAAATTGTTCACTATCATCATTGTAAGATCGGAAAATCGTAAGTCAAACCATCATAACTCAGTGACTACCTGTACTCACATACATTACTTTATTCATTCATGTTCATAAACTTTAGTTCTGCAGGCAGTTCCTTTGACTCATGGATCGTTGTTTGCTCTGATCTGCATTGTCAGCTGGGAGGCTTTCTATAGAGAGGTGTGTGTGCCTTTCCGAATCATGTCCAATCAATAGACTTAACACATGGACTCCAGTCAAGGGGTAGAAACATCTCATGACAATCAAGAGAAATGATTTGCACCTGAGATTCTTTTCAAGTTTTGTTGCAAAGAGTCCAAATATTTACGTACAAGTAATATTTTAGTTTTTGATTATTTTTTTAAACGTATAGACAATACTAGTATTAGGCTGCAACATAATAAAATTGAACAATGTGAAGGGGTTCTGAATGTATTGTACCTACATAACCATTTAAAATCTTTGATTCCAGGTGCCACTTGCTAATTCTTATGCCAACTCATTTTGAACTCAGTCTATTTATGATATGTCAAGGGTACATCGTGGTCATGTAGCTTGCCTATAGGGTGTATTGACAATATCTGTATTCGCCCCTATATCTCTGTACTATATATATATTTTTTTTTTTACCTTTTTGGTGTAGTTATTCTTTTTATTAGCACCGGCCAGTTGGTATTATTTCCCCCCCAAAAAATCACAATTTACTGTATATAAAACTAATCTGACCAGACCAAGAAGCTACTAAGGATGCTGTACATGAATTGTTCAACAACACACATTTGCTAATGGTTGTGGTCTTTGTGTGGCCATCAACTGCATATTTGACCACTTTCTCACATCCACATTAAAGTAAATCCCACCCCTTTGTTGCACTATAGTTTTGTTGCACCTCACGGAACTCACCATTAGCGTCTTTTTTGGGATGAAGACAATGAGAATCTACCGATTTTGTATCCATTTTGAACACATATGTGTTCATTCTCAATGATGTGTTTGTCATTTGTTCAGGTTCCAAACAAAACTATTCAGAAAAAAGCAAAAAGAACTAAAAGTCTTCTCTCCTGGACAGATTTGTCACTTTCATACAGTACCACTTCTGTGTATGTCTTCATATTTCTGCCTTGTGAAGTATTACTGTAATACATTTTGCATCTTTGCACTCCCATAATACATTTATTGTATATTATTATATTTACATATTCATATTTGATTTATTTATATGCATTGCTATTTGCACTTCTGGTTAGATGCTAACAGCATTTCATTGTACTCAGTACAATGACAATAAAGTTGAATCTAATCTAATCTAATTCAATTTGCAGTCAAATTTAAACAAACTTGATGAATCTTAAAGCCAGAGAGAAAATATACATAATTCTATCATTACCATTGTGTTTTAACTAATTGGCAATAAAATAAATAGATATAACTTTTGATGTAAAATGTACTTATATTTGTCAGGAGTCATAACGCTTAAATCTGAGCCAAATCATAAAATGAATGTGAGCAAGTATCTGTCTCTAGACTCGAACTGTCTCACACTGACCTCAATGAGAGACAATTGGTCACTTTTTTTATAATTGTGTAGGTTTATCAGTAGCTACGAATAGCTTAGGCCTGGAAGAAGTTATATCACACCGACCAGTATTTCCTTTTTCAATTGAAAACACAAATATAAAAAGAAAGGGAAACTTTTTTTATATTATTAATGATGAAGTCATTAAGCCTGGCTGAAACAGCTCAGTTGTGCCTTGTGGTCTCTATCCTACAGTCTATTCTGAGTGGCATCTCACTGTGTAGTGGGTTAACACAGCGGCAGATGGCAGTTTGCTCAGTGACACAATCGGCCTGCGTGTGTAAAAGTTTCCACTGAGGTCTGGGTGAGCGACGCTACGCTACAGAGCTGATCTTTACTCCAGCTATGTGGTCAGTCCAGACTATAAACAAGGCCGGGTCTGTCTTACATGCGCCTATTGCACATACAAAACTAAAGTGCAAATAGCATTAATTAATATTTAAGTAATTAAGTAAAAATGAGGCAATGTTCCTCCAGAATCCTGGTGCTACACTAAACAACATAGAGCTACAACACACAACATTAAGCTACATGACATAAAGATACATAAGTGCAACAAGTGCAAACAGTGCAGACGAAAAACAGTACAGACAGACAGACAGACGGTACAGACAGACAGACAGACAGACAGACAGACAGACAGACAGACAGACAACACCAGACAGTGTGGGACAATACACATAACACATGACAGCACCGACCAGTAAACCTACTGTATACTCTGAATATACAGTACTGACAGAAATTTGTAACAGTGTGCTTATTATCTTTGCAGACTTTGAATTTGAAGACTAAAACAGAGCAATGGTGCAAATAAAATCAACAAAAAATGTATTTAGTGAAATGTTTACTGAGTGCATAAGCTGAACTGTCTTCTTTTTTAAACAAAGCCCAGTTTTCCATTAGAAAAGCCATAAAAAATGCTCTAAATAATATTAATCAATGTTAGGAAAGCATTTGGAAAATTCCTTAAGTAAACCTTTCTGATAAAAAAAAAAAAAAAAAAAAAAGTTAGACAGCATTAATTCATGTGTCTGTTTTTTTTTCTGGTCTGATGATTACACTGCAGATGAAACTCTTCATTCTTATCTTACAGTTTCCATACCGATAACGCACAGGCTTTGAGTGAGAAAAAAAAAAATCCACCAATCAACATAGTGAGAAGAATTGAAGAAGCTTGACCTGTTTTTTTTCTTTTTGCAATATTACACATAAGTACCGGTACTAGAAAATAAAGTCTCACGCTATTATTTCACAATAGATTTCGATGTTTATCTGGGAACGAACCTGACTTTCAAGTTCTTCTAAACTATTATCGTTTTTTTCGATCACTTGCTAATGAAATTCTGTGAAAACCATTGTGTCTTCCTGTTGGTCAGAGCTGAGACCATAAATAAATGTATTGCATGCTGCCATTAACATCCACAGGAAGGAGTTACACACAAGAGCTACAAAGAGGGGAAGTGAACTTTCGAAACTTTTTTCTCATTTAGCTGAATACACTTTAAGATACATAATACAGCAACGGTAAAAAAAATATACATATATTTATATTCTATGAAGGCAGACAGGAAAGAAAATTCTAGAACGTAGTACTGTTGCGGCTCCTGCTACTTGATGAATTAGTCGTAGTGTCTTTATAGAGGTACCTGTGTTTTACTTGTACATAAACCATCTACTACTGTGTTTCTCTGGAAATAAGCCCTAGCATGATTTTTCAAGGTGCTCAAGCTTATATGCTCCTGAGGTTCCAGTGACCACTGTTCCTGCCACTCTTTCCTGCTTGGATTTTCCCACTTCGTCCAGGCCTGCCTCTGGATGGTGTTCTCTTCAATTGGAGGTCACTGTGTGCAGCTTGGGACGGTTTCTCATCAATGCCTCGGGTGGTTCCATGAACTTAAGGAGTAAGAACGGGAGCTTTGAGGATGGATTTGGACTGTAGTTAATGTCAACAGTCTGCTACACTGACTCAGGACTACAGTTTGCTTCTGATCATCATCACTGCACCCCGCAACATCGTATATCTGCTTCAAATGGACATTCAATGCAACCCAGCTGAGATGGGTTCCCCCTTTTGAGTCTGGTTCCTCTCAAGGTTTCTTCCTTATGCCATCTTGGGAGTTTTTCCTTGCCACAGTCGTCACTGGCTCACTCATCATGGACAAACTTACTTATAAAGAACATCTTATACATTTTTATCACCACATTATCTGTGTAAAGCTGCTTTAAGACAATGTTCATTGGTAAAAGCGCAATACAAATAAAAACTAATAGAATTTAATTGAATTAGGCTCTACCCCAAAAATAAGCCCTGGTAAAGATCTTCAGCCGGCATTTACGGTAGCACGATAGGTTGTTGCAACACACGAAGATGTATTGAATTATAAAATATTAATATTAAGATAATATAATTATACTAATTATAGTATTATAATACTAATATTATAATACTATAATTAATATAGTATGGAATTATAGTATAATATTAATATATATATATATAGTGATAATAATATAATATCTGTAATATAAATTATAATTTGAAAAATACTGTAAGTATTTGTAAATACCCAAGCGGGTACTTTGTATGAGACGTACGGTAAACAGATGACCAATCAGAGTACATGTTGTATTAGGTTGTGTCTAGATAAAATGTTGTACATTAAAATATAAGACAACCCCCCACCCCGCCCCCCGAAATTAACCCTACCGCGTCTTTTGGAGCAATAATTACTATAAGACCTAATTTCAGGGAAACCAATATTGACCTACATGGTTTAACATCCCTTGTATGTGTTAAATCTGTGTCATATCTGTGTATCGGTTTTTGTTATAACCTAATCTCATGACCTAATCTCATGACCTAATCATAATGAAAAACAAATAACTAGGGCAAACCTTCAGATCGAGCTGGAGGACAATGAATTGTTTACAGCTTTTTTTAATTCATTATTTTAGTGCAAATAATCGAAAGTGTTATAATAAATGGTCAAAATTGTTAGTATGAATATGATTGCATATGAAATTACATTCCTGTATTTATCTTTAGTGATTGTCCTGGGAGCAATGGACATGAGGCAGAAATACAGCACGGTTACCAGTCAAATTCCTGACATGTTATTGGGAGGTGATGGGAAACTACTGATATATTATATACGATTTATTGTACTTCTGTTTGAAAGATAGAAACATACTTGTTAAGTGCATTACAGTACAGTGAAATTTTTTCTTGGCATATCCCCGTGATGTTAGGAAGCTGGAGTCAGAGTTCAGGCTCGGCCATGCCGCCCTGTTTTCCATTCCATGAGGATTATAATATTGAGATCTAAATAAATATAAGAATAAATCATCATGAAAAAAGATCAAAAACGACAAAATAGTTTCCTTGGAAAAGAGGGATGATTAAAATGCATCTATTGTTTGAACAAATCGTCCTGAAGGGAAAATGTCTCAGAAGGGAAAATACCTTTACAACTACTACAACACAACCGAACAGAACATGATGTCATGCTAGAAGACAGTTATCAAGCTAAAAACACAATGCTTGCCGGTGAACTCGCAGACATTTCGAAGATGTTCAAAGTAACCACAAGGCAGCACTTCATTATGGTCTACTTTTGAAGTGTGCACCCACAGATATGACAGCAAAGTGTGCAAAAAAATTAATGGAACAACGAATCAGAAATAAAAATAAAAAAAGAGCTTGTGCTAAGACTTATACACCATGGCTATAGAATCGATCTAAATTATACAGAAATGCAGTATAACAGAGTGCTGATTCACAGAAAGGAATCTCATGCGGTTTGTGAGCACTGACAAGTCAGTTCTCTGATCATCCAATCAAAGGATGTCAAAATACCGATGTTATCGTATGCCTGAGTGTCGAAATCTGATTGGTTAAAGTGACAGTTTCTTTGTAGTGTATTTGAAGCCACAGGTGCCCACACTGTTGATTCTGAAGGCCTAAAGGTAGATTTCTTTAACCTGAAATGTGATTGGATTAAATTCTTGCATAAACACAACTAAGAAAAAAGCTATGAAATAAAGAGAATAGACTATTGAGAAGAATTGAATACATATTCATGAAAAAATATATTAACATTATCTCATACTTTTTTATTATTAATTTAGTTATTGCTTCTGAATCATTTATTTTAGTGAGTGATTATGTTTTAATGTAAATAACTGAGAAAAAGGATTCATGTTTTTTTTTTATTGTTTCCGTCATTTTATTAGTGTATTACATCTAATGAATTCCTCCAAGCATTTATTTCCTGCTGGCTTTTTGCGCTCTCTCTCTCTCTCTCTCTCTCTCTCTCCATCCAATCAAATGATATGCCCACGTTATCGTACGCCAGCTAGATGGCCCTCGGAATCTGATTGGTTTCCTCTCTCATGGTTTTGAAGCTACAGGTGCCCACACTGTTGAATCTGAACGCCTTCAGGCAGATTTCATTAACCCTGGCAACACGTTATGGCTGAAATATGATCCGATAGAAAGTCCAACATGAAAATGCGATTAAGAGAAAAGATATGAAATGAAGAGACCCAACTATTGGGAATAATTTAATTCAAATTCATGGAAAAAATACTTAAGAAACGTACTGTAAGTCAGTGATTCTGCTAGGGTTAATGCCAGCAGAGAAGGCCTTGTTTGAACTGATGATCTACCACTTATTCCTCAAAAAAGAAGCAAATCAGTCTATGAGCTAAGACTACTTTTAGCATGAAACGAGTAAATATGTCTAGGCTAAACAATTTTATAATGGTCTTATAATGGACTTAAATTTTTTATCCAGTAAACTGTGATAAATACTTTTTTTATTTTCTCTGTCTATATCTTGTTTTTTAGTCGGGTGCTAACTACCGAAAGGTAAGTAAGTCTACTATATGAGTGTTAGCTACTGAAGTAGGTCATAAGGGTTTATTTTTTTGCCTATGCCAAATACAATGCTTATACAATGATCTCATTTGAATACACACCCATATACTATGCGTGAATATCTAAAGGGAACTTATTGGTGCACAAAATGTTTCAGAGAATAAATTAGTTCATTCATTTCTACCCTTTTTTTTTCCGCAATATTTATTTATTTATTTATTTATTTATTTATTTACTTTGGCACGTTGCTGATCTGCAGTTCTATCATTTCCGAGAGAGACAAAATATGAATAGCTATACAATTTTTACAATATTACACATTGACATGAATATTTATTTATTAAACAAGCTTTTGTTCCCCTCTTTTCATTGTTTTGCTTAAAAATTATATATATTTTTTAAATTATGATTTAAAAAGTACCATGTCAGCTGATCCTGGGTTAAATTAACTCTAATATTTTAAAATTAAGACCCTACAAATGCATTAATTAAATTAAAATGTAAAATGTAAATATTTTATTACTGATATTCATTTGGTCACAGTGGCACAAGTTTAGCACACTTGAAAAAAAGAAGAAAAAAAAAAAAACGCTTTAAACACTGTTATTGGTGTAAGTGCTGGCTCACACTTCCTGTCCTTTAAAGCCACTTGCATCTATTCTGGTCACACAGGTTCACACATAGGCACACATATAGGAACACTCATATGTATATATGTATGATCCTCATGTATATTAGTTTAGATTAGATTCAACTTTATTGTCATTACACATGTACAAGTACAAGGCAATGAAATTCAGTTAATGTTAATCTAATGTAAAGTCAATCTAATGTATGATCACCATGTATATATGTACACATATACATACACACACATGTGTAAAAAAATTATGTACTTTATATACTTTTTTTGTGATAATGACTGGTTGGAACAATCAACAGCAAAGCACAGCCATGAAAAAAGGAAATGGAATAATCACACCATTTGAAGCACATGTCTAATGCAAGAACATGGTCAGTGGTTGTGTGCTTTTGCCTTCCTCATTTTAGTAGAGGAAGTGTTTAGACAGAGCAGCATTCTCACTTTTACACTCAAACCCAAAACAGTGAAGTGTCAGTGCATGACTGCAGCGTCAATGTAGCAGGTCTCTCTGCACAGCTCTACTAAAACACAGCGGTGTGCTTTCCTCTGCCATTGACAAACCATGACTCCGTCATAGCCCTCTCCTGTAATGGGAATGGAAACACATTAGTTCAAGGAGTGAAATAAAGGTGAGTTTTGTTTAATTTGAACTTTTAACCAACCCCTCCACTTTTCTGGCACTTTCTACCTCTTATATACTGTCATTTGCACTACCATGCACTCACACACTTTATATACATTACTGATCTGTATCCCTATTTATTACCAACACTGTCTATAGTGTCTCATATTGTCTGTATTGTCTTGTATTGTCTTGTATAGTCTGTTTTTGTCTTGTTTTGTTATGTATAGGTTTTATTATGTCTGTACTTTTAAAAGTCACAAACAGCTGGAACCAAATTCCTTGTGTGTGTCAACACACTTGGCCAATAAACCTGATTCTGATTCTGATTAACAGACAGAAACCTCTACATGACTTTACTGACACATGGATATTGGATATATTTTGTATATTTGTCTATATAAATATAGCCAGCAGGATCTACCAATGGGTTGCTTTCTCTTCGCTGCGTTCTATTAATCAGCGTTTTTGGTAAACCTTTCTCTCACACATTATGTTTGCAAATTGTTGTCCAGTGGAAACTTTTTGATAGTGTTCTGATAGGCTCCCCACAACTTCCCCATCCTGCTCAGTATGTCTTGCTGGAGATAACTCTTTAGCCACTTTGAGGAAGTTGTGAAATTGAAAGCACAGCCATAACAGCTGCATGATTTTAACACTGCTCTGCTAATGCAATTCGAACACAATAAATGTGTATAATAAATCTGTGTGCCATTATAGCTTTCCACTGCCATCATGGGAAATGTAATAAAAGGCCAAGTAACTGAGAATCGCAATGCAACGAACCGCACTGACGCCTCGAAAGGTAGGTTTTTTTATCATTCTGTTGAATCAGATAACTCAAAAAAAGCTCAGATTTTCCTCACGGTTTCACTGAGTTGGTAATTGTGTATGAAAGTTTATAACAATAGAAATAATGAAAACTCACTCTAGTTATAACTTTTATTCTCCAGTTGACATGAGCTCCAGTTGACATAAGATCTTCCTGACAACTGTCAGAATCGTACAGAATATTCAACAATGATATTTTCAAAAGGCAATTTTTAGATATATAATTAATGAAACCGTATATCAACAAAGTTACGTAACAGCCATTTTTCGATTATGTCATGATAAACTTTATAATCTATTGCACCTCTGGTAAACTCAAGCTACAAACTCAATATCATTTGACATCTGAGAAAATATATAGCTCTATATTAATATGTTCCTATAGCATTTTTATAGATTTAATTTTTATAATAACTGAATGATGTTATTAACTGTAAAATTTATATTATTATTATTATTATATTATTATTATTATTATTATTATTATTATTATTATAAGATAGTAATAAATTATTGATTTAAAGTGAAAAAAAAACACCTCTCATCACAATGCTTTAGATTTTCATAAGGGAACACATCAATTTTACAATGAAGAGAATTTATTGTTGAACTTCATTGTTGAAGTATCAATATCAAGTGTACACTTGGAAGTGTTCTCTTATAGCAACATGGTGGTGTGATGTGGCCTGCCATGAACTGAAATTACTGTTAACACCCAAAATATTATTTTCCTAAAACAGCACACTCACAAGTATACACTTTGCTTGTAAGATTTCATTAATAGATCTGCTGCATCCATGAAACTTCAACAATCAAATTCTGCATGGTTTATTGTTGGTCTTTTTGCCAACAATTAACATTTTTTTTTAGACTTATGTGATTATGTGGTGTGTCCCTCAAAGTCTGTGAACAAAGACAATGACAACTGTTATAGATAACAATAAGCTATAATTAGTCAAATAATATATATATATATATATATATATATATATATATATATATGATCTGTGCTGTTTTGTGTGTGTTTCTGATCTCTCAGCTACAGATGATGAGACTTTGGTGGTCATTTCCGACTACCCACGCCGAGACGTATGCGAGCCAATGTTTAGAATCGGCGAGAAACTCAAGGTTCTGGCTCAGTGAGTACCTCTTTTTTTTCTACCTAATTTGAATTTCATTTCATGAAAAGTTCAAATGTTTCTGACATCAGTAGATTCATCGAGATCAAACTAGTTTGCCTTACTGACATGTCATGTGCAGGGAAGCCTGTTGGTGGAAAGTTCGCTCGTTGCAAACTGGAACTGAGAACTACATCCCGAATAATCATGTGGCAAAGGTCTATCATGGGTGTGTATATAAGCGAGTCAAAAGTCACCGTAGTCTAAGAAGATTGCTGTTGTAGTCACATACTTAGAACAAGCTTTAACACAGTATAAGAAAAAAAATTGTGTTGTTATTAGACTTAATAGTTTTTATGTTACTTCAGATGGCTGTTTGAAGGAGTGGGGAGGCAAAAAGCAGAGGAGCTGCTACAATTACCCGGCAACACTGTAGGCTCTTTTCTCATCAGAGAAAGTCCAGGTCAGCGAGGTGAGGATGCTCATGACTAACCCTGACTAATAGTAATAATAAAAAAGAAGAAGAAGAAAAAAAAAGAAAAAGAAAAAGAGTAACATAATAATAATGATGATGATGAGGATGATGATGATGATTAGTATTATTATCATTATTATAGATATAGATATATTTTTAGCATTTTCTTTTTTTTTTACATAGTTTTGCATCTATTGGAAGTGTAAATAGTATATATATTTTAAGTCACGGTTCGGTGCAATTTTGGTACGGTTAGGTTGGGAAGAAATGCCAAACATATAATTGCTTGTTGTTTTGTACTAACAGTTGATTACTATTAAAATTTTTTGTTATATTATGATATATATTAAATTTAAATTTTTACAACAATTTTAAATAAATGCTGGTCGGTTAAATAATATATAAAAATAATTAAAGTTCTTTCAAAAATAAAAGAAATCATATTAATGCAATACATATTTTATTATATTGATTAAACTGAATATATATTGTGGAATTGGCACAAATTAAATTGATTAAATTGATCATGTATGTAAAATTAATGCAAAATGGAATCAAATATTTAACATTTGTTAGACCCTATTTGGGTAATACAGATGTGTGTGTGTGTGTGTGTGTGTGTGCATGTGTGTGTGTGTGTGTGTTTTAAATTTAATATTTAATTTTCTAAAGACAAGTAGAACATATCAATGTTCTGCTTATTTCAGCATACTTGAACAATTGTCTCATTCCTTCCATCCTTCATTCATTCACTCCCTCAATATGTGGAATTGTCAGTATTTCCAGCTTTAACAGAAATTCTTGAAGCAGGAATGAAACGCTAAAGAATCCATAGCGCCAGTGTTAGCCGCTAGCCACTTCCTGGTTGCAGCTAGCGCTATGGATTCTTTAGCATTTTCATGTATGTGCAAAACAAATCGTATTCCGGTACTGAGCGAGTAGCCACAGTGACACTGTGTTAACTCTAGTTTCTTTTGTACCCATGACATTGTTGTGCATGTTTTCAAGTTTAACAATTATTTAAAAAATGCTCAAAGTGTGAGGCGGTGACTAAACAAACATGTGGTCCGCCAGTTAATATGTTCCTGAGGGAACTCATATATTGTTATAATAATGCAGGATATGTGTGAGGAAGCACAATATGTTTAGAGAATGTGGGATAATTCACATCATAGAATATGTACATTGTATGTATGACTGTACAAAGTTGTATGCAGTGTATTTTACAGATGATATAATGATATGAGGTTCTCATACTATCTATCTATCTATCTATCTATCTATCTATCTATCTATCTATCTATCTATCTATATTAATTATAAGTATTTAATAATCATTATTATTAATTATTTATACAATTGTACACAATGCTAACACATTGTGACTCCTGCAGGTGTGTATTCTCTATCTGTGAGACACAGATCCATTAAGCATTATAAGATCTTGCGTCTGGATAACAGCTGGTACTACATCTCTCCCCGTCTCACCTTCCAGTGCCTAGAGGACATGGTCAACCACTACTCAGGTGAGAACTAAATGCTAAACAGGCTGAGAACGTGCCACACATTACATTACATTAATATGCTAAAATATATATTTGATACAGAATACAAAAGATCCATAATGTAAAAACCCTACGATTTTTAAGAGCAGATGAGATCAACAGAGTCACTTTAGTAGATACGTACAATATTACCAATTTTTTTTCCCGCTACGTATCCTTCACAATCGTACTGTTAATTAGTAAATGATCAGCTATACTAGAAGGTTGTACTGTATGTTCTTGGTTTTCGAATCTCAAATGTTATTCTGATGGTAGATTTATATTTGCCATGTTTGTTAGAGTTTAACTTGAATAATTAATCTTTAATAAATAAAGTCAAATCTGAGAACAGTCATTGTGGCATTTACAATATGGTAAAAAGTCACACAATACCTCTTGACGCTATAGGGCTATTTATCGACCATTCACAAGGTATCTGTATTTTTTCATGTGAAAAATGTAAAATATTCTATCTATCTATCTATCTATCTATCTATCTATCTATCTATCTATCTATCTATCTATCTATCTATCTATCATCACATATCACATCTATTACATAAGATAGATATTACATAATGATTTTTTCACTGACTTTAAACAAATTACATGATAGATAGATAGATAGATAGATAGATAGATAGATAGATAGATAGATAGATAGAGAGATAGATAGATAGATAGATAGATAGATAGATATTACATAATAATTTTCTTCATTGATTATAAACAAATCACAGGATCGTTATTATTTTTAAACTATGCATGAGAATGAGAACATCCGTCCCTCTCTGCTCACTGCGAGTTCAAAAGAAGCATGACGCACAACATGTCCTTAATGAGTTTCACTGTAACAAACAACAAAAAAGGAAGTGATGTCTATAAACGTTTTGCCGCACTTACCACAGTATGCAGTGTAACTAAAACCCACTGTATTGGTGTATGTGGTTGTGTTACAGGCAAACAGTTGTGTTGTGTGCATAATCTACATGTGTGTTTCGATCCAGACTCTTCAGATGGAATCTGCTGCATTCTCACAGCCCCATGTTTGGCTCTAAACAGCACTGCCCCAAGTTCAGTCACACAAGCACCCCCTGTGGTGATGCGCCGCAACTTCAATTGGAGAAAAGTGGACAGGTGGGTGATATAAAAACCTGGTTAATAAAATATAAATATTTATCAAACGCGCTTGTATGTATTTTTAGTGCAGCTTATATTCAAGAAACGTTTTCTCATATCCTCAAGGTTTCCTCCACCTGCCATCGCTGTAAATTTTTCCTTGCCACTGTCGTAATTTGTTTTCCTTTTAGTACCACTAACATTTAAGTGCAAACCATTATGTCCCATTAAAGTAAAAATAAGGACATTTGACATAAGACAATAGGAATTTGAGTGTAAGGTACCCCTTTTCTATTCAAAATGGTTAAATTGTACAGTATATAAGGGAAATATGGCACTACATGAGGTAAATATTCCTTCCATTTTATATTTTTACACATTATTTACATTTTGCACTCTCTAGAGCAACACAAATGTATCTCATTTATACAACTGAGCAGTTATGGGGTTAAGGGCCTTGCTCAGGGGCCCAGGAGCAGCTGCTTGGTGTGACTGGGATTTTGAACTTACAACCTTCAGATTTAAAGTCTAAGCTACCGCTACATTATATGATCTCTCTGCACTCTCATAACCGCTTTGATTGTACGTTGTACTTCTGAACAGCTTTTTGACCCCAGTCATTTCATTTCCTGACCAGCGCTCTGTTTCTGTTTCACAACTAGCTCTCACTGTTGAACAGTGAGAATCATGGCAGTGTGGACAGTAGGAGCAACATGGTGAGCTACGGGGTGAGAAGCAGCATCGCTGCCTATCTGTCCATCGCCGAGGAAGAACAAAAAAAACCCACACGCAACAAGAAGGGCTGGACCGTCTATGGGGTGCCTCAGAACAGCTATATGCACAGAGAAGACACCGATTAGGAAATTTTTCTATTTACCTTTGCAGTACAGAAATATAACTGAAGGAACTGGTGGATTTTTCTTCAGACAATATGAGCAATAACATTCTGTGATTCTGAATCTTCCAGATGATCGTATTTCTTTTATTTTGAGAGGCAAGGAAGATGATTATTGAATGTCATCGACTTTATTTCAATGGCACTTTATTTGAAATGGGAGACACAACAGCGGTTTACAAATCTAGAATATTCTAAATTTGCTTCGCATGTACTTTTTCAAGCAGATTTTTCTTTCTTTTTCCTGTTTACGGTTTTCTGTTGTTTTTTTTTAATGCTGAATTGCAGTGGAGGAACTTTACTGCACCTTTGTCCAGACAAACACCAGCACAAACCGAATGCTAAGCACTTCTTAGCTTGTCTTGGCTGATTGCCTGGTGTTGTAAAACCTAATGGTTGTTGATTAAACACACGAGTACTTACAATTACTTTAGATTTATTTTATTCTAATATTTCTAAATAAAAAAAGATTTGCCATTAAATCCAACAGCTGTATACTATAAATTCTCATCCCACAGATAAAGGAATATCAGTCACACAGACACTGAGATGTGTATTAGACAACAAATGTACCCTAAAAAGCACAGAGTTGTAGGTTTTTCCTACAAAGGGTAAAGGGTTTCTACATGGTGTACAGCATACCTGAATATCCTATTTACCTCCGTCACCAATTCCATAATGACAAGTCAAATTCTTTACTCTATCTGATATTTGATGTATCTGATTTAAACAGTATTAAGTATTATGCTCATATTGAACGTAGGCTCAAAGATACACTAGTCCTGAACACCAAGACGTGTTAGTGAAAAGCCAAAAACAGTTGATTTGTGAGGTTTTAAATTACATTGTGCACCTCAACACTGAATTAACACTGCAAGATCAACACAACAGCCACTTCAACAACCAAAAAAGATCTTCAGTTAACAAATAAAATGACAGTGTCATGTCACAAAGTAGAAGAATTATTAGTATTCGATGGACAAGTTAAAGTAAATAATTTAAGATCAAATAAAGCAAATATTCAGAGCTGACTGTGATTTGGTGCAGCTCTCAGTCTCAGAGGGTTCAAAAAATGTTTTTTATTTGATTCAGCTCTTTTTGGAATATAAATTAGGCCAGCAGTGTTAAAAGTCACTCACAGGCAGCAGATGTGTGTAGGGGAGTGTCAATGACATTTTCAACAGAGGTGCAAAATGTAATCGGCGACGTTGTCAATTCAAATATAATAGAGTAAAAAGTACATATACTAAATCATAAATGTAGTTGAGTAGAGAGTAAAAGTTGTCTTTGACATTCAGTAAAACTAAAAAGTAGCCATAAGATGACAAGTTAACGGAGTACATTTACTCAAATACTTTACACCACTGCTACAATATATGGAAGTTTCTAGAAAAGCAAATGCTTTGTTGTAGTGATCTATAGTATTGTGCACATGTTTAAATGGTTGTGTCCTGCTTACGGAAATCGACTTGAACATTGACTTTTAAAGAACTTGCAGTCTTCACTTCCTTCTGACACTTGTATGATTTTTGAAAAAGTTTGGACATTTAAATGATTTAATTACCGATGCAGACGTTTTAAAATTTTTCATCAATTCATCTTTTTTGACAAGCATTTCCTGGTCAGGGTTTATGGCAGATCTGGAGTGTTTCCCAGGAGCGTGGGGTGTTTGGCCGGAATATATTGTACCTGGATGAGGTACAAGTCAATTGCAAGGAACCATGTGCACACACACAGTCGTACTCTTTGGCTGCTATGAATGATTTAGTCTAGACAAACTGATTACCAGCATGTTTTTGGGAGGAAATTCATGTGGACACTGGAAGAACATATTAAAACCCATACAGGCAGTAACCCAGACTCAAAACAATATCTTACTGTGAGTCAACAACACTACCATGTGCCACCAATAATGTACAAAACAGACCTATTATTAATGTTCCTAAAACAATTGCCCCATACTATACATCAAATCCTTTATTCCTCAAACCAGTTCAACCTAAATATGAAGCCTGGACATTCAGATTCTGCTGTAATGGCACTGTTTTTATACTGTTCCTAAATATAGTTCCAAACAGTCTGTAGAACATTTTGCATGTAAGATCTTTTGCATCATGCATCACAGGAAGTGTTATATTTCACTCTAATGTATAGCACCAGATACAATTATAGCATAAAATTTCCCAGTCTGACTGATCTGGTGTTTGTCTTATATAAATACTCACTTTCTAATACTTCCTTGTTTCTGTAATAACTCATACAAAGCCTTGCATTTTAGACTCATCTCATTTAATCGTAGCATAAAAATATGCTTCATTTAAAATGCATATTGTAACATAGAGAAAATCATATAATCTGAACAATTAAGCTTTATGGAATTAGACATTTAGCATATATATATATATATATATATATATATATATATATATATATATATATATATAATATATATATATATATATATATATATATATGTCTACAGTGTCATTGTTTCTGTGGTTCTGTCAGTTGTTTTCGCAATGGAAAAATAACTAATAATGAACTTCGCGATTTCTGGTTTCACTGTCACATGGCAAGCCAGCATTTTTTTTTTTTATTATTAAAAAGAGGGTTGGTACAGTAAAAACTGTTTTAGCTGCTTTCATGTGTAACAGGAACTAACTTGCAGATGCTTCCACATTATTAAACATTTCTGTAAATGAGTAAAAGATAAAAATTGCTCCACCGATTGATTATACATTCAATTCTATTGAGTACATTTATAACTCGTATTCACTCAATGACAGCCAGAGACACACACATCTATAATCATGCATTTGAACACAGCTCATGTTATAGTAAGTTAAAAGTAACATGCAAGTCATGAGAATGCCTTTCCAGTGTGAAGTGTGCAAGCAGCAGGAAAACTGTTTTGCCAATAACATGTGATTGCCATGGTGCAAAGACATAGATAAAGGTTTTATAAAGAGGAATAAATGAAAAACAGATTCAGCAATATAAAACACCGAGGCATTCAGTAGGGCTTGCAAAAAACAAAAACAAAAAAACCCCATGATGCTGTGAAACTTGTTTTTGATATAAGATGAGGATGATACAGGATAAGAAAGAAAGTAAGTAAGATTATGCAAAGTCATAGGCCAGACTCTCCACACATGGAAATTTAATGACAGAGACACAAAGTGTCACATTTGAGGCCTGTTTACTGCAGCAGGAAATTCCAGAAAAAAAAGAAAAGTAATATCTCATGGTACAATGTGTACCAAGCTCTTTGTTTAAACAATATATCACTACAAATATTCCACATGAAGGTTCTTCTTATTCTTCTTTAATTTTATCACACCAAGGTTATGGTTGTATGCTGAATGAATGCTTTTTTTCCACTGATATAAACTAAACATTGAAGAACCTTGAATGACGTTTCAGAACTGGATGTGTTATTTAATTCCAGTGAATGGTTCTGAAATACTTGAATACACTTCACTTTGCTAATAAATTGCAAATACAATTACACTAGTGGTATCAAACAATTTGGAGACTCACTCTGTTTACAAGAAAGCACTTTATTAATCTACATTTCCACACTATAACCTTCCGAAATAGTCCCCTTGCACAGCAATACAGCCCCCTCAGCGTTCCTGCTGCTTTTGGAATGTGTCCTGGAATCCTTTTTTCGAAGCGTGTCAAGCATCTTCTGTGGATTCACGCCGGATCTCCGCAACAGTGTCAAAACGGGGACGGGGATGTTTATCTTCGAGAAGAGGGCAAAGTTCGCAGGAGCCAAATGTGGCGAGTAGGGTCGGTGCAGAAGTGAGATCATGTTGTTTTTGACGAGAAACTCACATGGGAGGAGAGCTCGGTGACAAAGTGAACAAGTGAGTAGAATAGCGGTCATGGTAGCGCACGTGGTCAGTTTAGCACCAATTGTGCAGCTCCAGATGTGCACAGCATAATGTCTTTTAGTACAGTGACTTATGAAGGTCGGTGTTCCCTGTGACTGTGTGTGCAGCTTTGTGCTGTTGTTTGTTACAAAACCAGTCTTAAAAATTTTTTATACTATTTATGTTGTGTATTGTGTTAACGCTGTTTACTTAACTACATTTCCCACAATGCACTTTGTTACACGTGTTTCCGGATGTACATGTTCCGGTGTTATTCTCTCTACGCATGTGAGTAAACAAACAGTCACGCTAAGTCTGTGTGTGTCATCCTTGACTGAATGCCTTGTTATAATCTCTCAAAAGACACAATAAAGTGGCGACGAGGATCTCGTTATCCCGTGTGTGTTTAAAGAGGCGGACATGTAGCAGCTTGACGGCGAGATCGCTAAAAAACGTGAAATTTTGTCAAGTTCTTGGCTGATAAGCGGGGAGGAGACAACGGTTCAGATAAGTGACTGAATTGATTGTTAAACGACAGAGAAAAGCTTTTTTTGGAAATGTGGGTCCTTTTGAGGAAGCAGTGAGCATAGGTGTTCTTACACAGAAAGATTTAAGTACTTTGTAGCAGCGAATGCTATTACTGAAGATAAAGTTGTACCCACATTTTAAGTGTAATGGTCCAAAGACATATACACTACTGCGTAACCTCCTGCAGCCAGAGAAACCTGGAGAGAAAACGTATGCTCAAATAGTGAACACTCTTAAAGCACATTTCTCACCAAAACCCTTAGTAATAGCAGAGCGATTTCAGTTCCACAGACGAAATCAGCTAGAAGGGGAATCTGTGGCAGTGTTTGTGGCAGTGCTAAAAATTAGCTGAACACTGAATTTGGTGATGTGCTCAACGATACACTGACAGACAGTATGCGGACTACGCTGCAAATACATAGACTGTTAAGAAAGCAACCTGACACTACAAAGAGCAATTGAGTGAGTGTGTCTATGGAATTGGCTGCAAAGGAAGCCCAGCAATTGAGCTCTAACAGTAAAGTGTACAAGATGGAGACAGAAAAACAAACTGAAATTAAAGGCCCATGTTTCCGTTGTGGTAAGACTGGGCACTCGCCTGTTTTATGCTGGTTTAAGGATATGGAGTGCCGCAGCCTGTAAGAAAAGGAACACAGCGTGCGTGTAGGAATAAAACGAAAAAAGAAAAAATGCATCAGAAACCAGTTTTCAGAAGGAAACAAAAGAAGCGCATATTTACAGTCGGACAGGAGAATAAAGAGAATACTGACACATCTGATGAGGAATTTCCTTTGTGCTCACTGTCGCAGGTGGAACCAAGGCTTATAAAGTCACCGCGCTGCTGGAAGGACAGCCAGTGAAAATGGAAATCGACACTGGTGCTGCTGTATCACTGGTGTCGGATGCGGTATACAGTGAAATACTCAGCCACCTTTCACTCAAACCACCTGATGTTGTCCTTAAAACTTATACTGGGAATCAGTGACAATGAAAGGACTCACCCAAGTAACAGTTGAACTGAATGGACAAACAAAAAAACTGCCATTGTATGTGGTCGTGGGTGATTACCCTCGTTGATGGGACGTTCCTGGCTGGAGCAACTCAAAGTGGACTGGCCGACCATACATATGATGACACCTGGACCTTGAAGGTGTTCTTGAAAAACACAGTAAAGTTTTCAAA
>JBCEWE010001752.1:0-23854 GCA_039877035.1 Silurus lanzhouensis
GTGCATTGGCTTTTGCAACCCTAATGGCTGGGTTCTTTTAATGTTATATTGAAACCATAATTGCTTTTGCTTTATTTGTGAATTAATAAACAGTTTTTATAGAAAGAAAGAAAGAAAGAAGAAAGAAAGAAAGAAAAAAGAAAGAAAGAAAGAAGAAAGAGAAGAAAAGAAGAAAGAAAAAACAAACAAACACAAACAAACAAACAAACTCTGAAACCTGACCCACTCTAAATATTTTTTACTTTAGAAACTTAAATAATTTTGATGGTCTTCAAGCTTTAAATATTAGATTGATAGTGAGTCTGCAAGTGGCACACTGTGAACAGAGCAGCACTTCAATGTATCTGGTTCTTTATACACATTGAATCAAACAAATTTGATTCATTACAATGGCAAAATATTTGAGTACAATTGACAAATCAGCCTTCTTTGGAACTAATTTTACTAGTCTCATATAGTGCATATGTACATTTTAGAAATGTTACATAATCCCCAGATTTAGATAATATAACTGGTTGTTCGAAATCTAAGGTGGAATTGCATTACTTTTTAAATGCCCTTTTACATTTAGAAGATAAAATTTCTTGATTGATGAGTCCTAAACCTTTCAATTTAATTAAATTCTCTTCGGTGCATTTCAGTAAATTAGAACATAGAATATTCTTGCAACATACAGGATATAGTAAAATTTGTTTCATTTGTAGTTGATTTTGGGCATTTGTATTTGTGTATACTTTGAAATTGATTATAAAAGAAGATGGAGGATGGGGGCTTGACATTTTTATCGTGTCTATACTGTTGAACAGGATCCAAGTAATTAACCGAATAAATCTTGTAGTCAGTTTACACTGCTGGCAATCTGAACGGCTCCAACCTATTGATCTCTGGCCATGCCTGCTCAGCATAATTGACTAGAAGTGAGAAATTAAGATATCATGTGTTTATATTCCTCTAAAATAAAACATATGACAGAATATCATATCATAGACTTTTGTGTTCATTGGCCACGATTGCAAACAAGAGAAAAAACTGTTTGATGTACTTCCATTTTGTACAATGTCATCATATTCATAACCTTCAGAAGCACAGTGGATTTACCCGCATATTAACCCTTGTTAATGAATCCATTCCAACTCAGCAGACACAACACAATAATATACACATATTATGTTTATTCATTTCATTAATTACATTCTGAGTTGGTAGTCAGCAATTTGCTCTCACCGCATTTTGGTTTTTATTACATGTACTAATATCATCCACACACTCCTTAAAAGTTACCTCTCTTTATACTCTGAATGTCCCAGTCAATTTTGTCAATATGGTGGATACTGATACATGGCAGCAGGTCTATACTGCACAAATGAATAATTAAGAAATATTAAACAGTAATAAATATTTATGGTTTCATCTTTCAAGCAGTCATTTCATTATTTATCATTATTTGCTTGTGCTAGGACAGGGACAATGGCCATGCCTCTCTGTATACACGCCTAATCAATTGTCTTCTACTGATAATATATAGAGTGGTAAATATAGGTACAACGAAGGTAGCAAAATAAAGCCGTTTAACAAATTTTGTTTTATCACTGACAAATACATATAAGTATTATCTCTGTGTGTGAAAGAACTGACTGGACCATTGAATGAGTAAGCTAATAAAAACCTGTGTACAGATGTGACAGAAAACAAACAGTTATAGATATCTTATATAATATTATAAATTCCTCAGGTAGGTAATGTTGATTATTGTTAGAATTGTTCCACACTACTTGTAAGAGTCTATAGTCTGGGAAGGTAAAAAAAGGTAAAAGTTAAGATGAGGTTTTAGGTTAAACATACTTTTCATATGCATTACTGCTTTTTTTGCTAGAGGCCATTCTGAAACAATATTTTGTATAACAGTTTAACAGATGGTAAAGCACAGATCCTGCTAAATTTTCAGTAGAAATAAATAAATCAGCATTCACCTTTGACTATGTGTTTCTGTTCATTAAGGGCCAGTTAATGGAGAATGGAAGAAACAAGTGCATAAGACATTTGTTGAATATTCAGCTACACCTAATGCCCTTGCTCCCTTCAGGGAGAAAAAACAATCTCATCATTCAACATAAATCTGCATTTTTTATTTATTTTTTTTACAAAACTGAAAGTTCAACAGTTTACACTGCAAAATTGAGATAACTTTTCTTTATTTCCTCTCTCTCTCTCTCTCCTCTCTCTCTCTCTCTCTCTCTCTCTCTCTCTCTCTCTCTCTCTAACTCTCAGCTCTCACATTTGGTGTTTAGTTATGAATGATATGTTTTGAAATGAATATGCGGATTTCACAAATGGTATATTTTGATTGATAATTCTTGATTTTTATTTTTTCCACAATCACTGCTGTGTAATGGGTGTAGTTATCTGTTATCAATCAAATGAATCAAGCACTAAACACAACCATATATTATGTTTATTCAGTCTATGTACTTATGGCCGAGTTATAACTTTGTAAACTTTGTACTTGTATGATGATGATGTATTGATTTGCAAAATAATGTGGCAATAAAACAAAAATTAGCAACCACTGAGGGCTGGATGTAAAATCAATGTGTAAAATTAATTACAGGCTGGTGCAACTTTCATGACTTTCATCGTGACCCCACATGCTTGTATGCACGCCTGACTTCATCTGGAATTTGCCTGTTGAGATGCAGAGATCTCCAGAAATGGATCAGCTTATAGTGAGATCCGAACAGTATGTGGGTGCCTGGTGGCTTCTCTGATGCTATAAATGTCTCAGAGGTTCTCAATTAGTCCATCTAGGAACTTCACAATTTGATAATTCGTCCCAGACCAACAGTTTCCCACCACCAAACTGGCATGCTGGTTTATGTTGCAGGCAGCATACTCTTCCCCGCCTCCAGCATCTTCAGACTCTCATTCTGTCACGAGAAAGGAAGTATGAACTTCCTTTTCATCCATAAAGTAATCAGGTACCAATAATAAACTTTTCTCGCAAATTACCATCACATAATGCCTCTCCATTGCACCGTTGTCCTTTCTTTCACAAAGCAGGTAAAACTGATTTTTCTAAGAATCAATTAATTAGGCATGATAATACTTCCCATGTAAGGTTAACAGTTATTTGTATGAATCTTGGTATCAAAACCCAGTAGTATAATTAGGCAGTATGGCAGTAGTTCTGTTTTTCCTATATGGGTATCAAGCCATGCTGATATTTTTTTTTCCATGCTATGTGTTATGCATGTACAGAATAGCATCCTACATAAGGTAAACTGGTAATAATTAATTTACTGGAGAGGTTTATTTAATTATTCATCTGTTTTTAAAAACATGCATACATATGAACATTTACGACATCAACGTTCTTTTGCCTGCTCTGTCATCTCTTTGTACCATTACATTCCAAAAGAATTTATTCTATTTATTTCTATAAGTGTCAGCTCAGGAGATGGGTTGTGGGTGTTTCCATTAACCTGTTAATCTGCTGTATCCCTATTGCTCTGATATCTGCACTAAGTCTTTAGAAAAAGTTCAGTCATGCACCTTGTGTTGGGCATTCTAGAATTTTCAGCCTGAGCCAAAAGACGTTTTATCTGCTCTTAAACAAATGCCATATAACCAGAAGCCTTCAAGGAAAGTGCAGTAGTGAATAAATCATTCTGAGTGTGGAGTTTTGCATATTATTATTTTTAATTTATCATCTATCACACTGAATTTCAAAAAGCCTCTTTAGAAACTTTTGAGTGATAAAATACACCTGCACCTACTGTAGATAAAGTGCAAAACACTGACTGCTTCTATGAAGTCACCCATATGATCTGTATTACATGTGAAAGAAAATAACTAGATAATAAATATAAAATTATATACACACACACACACACACACACACACACACACTCACACACACACACACACACACTTGGTATTTAAATGTTGGTACTATGACTGGTAAAGGGAGAGAGATAGCTGACATGATGGAGAGGAGAAAGGTAGATATGTGTGTTCAGGAGACCAAGTGGAAAGGGAGTAAGGCCAGGAACATTGGAGGTGGATTTTATCTTAAAATTTTATTTAAACTGTTTTATCATGGTGTGAATGGAAAGAGAAATGGTGTAGGGATGAATCTAAAGGAGAGTACAGTAAGAGTGTAGTGGAGGTGAAGAGAGTTTCTGATAGGGTGAGGATCGTGAAGGTGGAAGTTGAAGGGATGATGATAAATGTCATCAGTGCCTATGCTCCACAAGTTGGCTGTGAGATGGAGGAGAAGGAAAGATTCTGGAGTTAATTAGATAAAGTGGTAGATGTGTACCTAGGAAAGAATGATTGGTGATTGGGGCAGACTTTAATGGGCATGTAGGTGAAGGGAACAGAGGTGATGAGGAGGTGATGGGTAGGTATGGTTTAAGAAGAGGAATGTGGAAGGGCAGATGGTGGTAGATTTTGCTAAAAGGATGGAAATGGCAGTGGTAAACACTTATTTTAAGAAGAAGGAGGATCATAGGGTGACTTATAAAGTGGAGGAAGGTGCACACAGGTGAACTATGTGCTATGCAGGAGATGCAACCTGAAGGAGATTGGAGACTGTAAGGTGTTGGCGGGGGACAGTGTAGCTAGACAGCATCGGATGGTGGTCTGTGGGATGGTTTTGGAAGGAGGAGAGTAAGGACTGAAAAGAAGAATAGGATGGTGGAAACTAAAGGAGGAAAAGTGTAGTGTGAGGTTCAGGAAGAGGTCAGACAGAGGCTCGGTGGTGGTGAAGAAGTGCTGGATGATTGGGAAACTACTGCAGGAGTGATGAGGAGGCAGCTAGAAAAGTTTTTGGTGTGACTTCTGGAAATAGAAAGGAAGACAAAGAGATGTGTGGTGGAATGAGGAAGTGCAGGAGAGCATAAGGAGAAAGGTTAACAAAACAGAAGTGGGATCGTCAGAGTGATGTGAAAGTAGGCAGGAGTACAAGGAGATGCGGCAGCAGGTAAAAGGGATGTGGCGAAAGCCAAGGAAAAGGCATATAGGAGCTGTATGAGAGTTGACACTAAAAGGAGAAAAGATTTGTACCGATTAGCCAGCAGAGGGACCGAGCTGGAAGGATACTGTAATTAGGCAATAAAGGTGGAGAGGAAATGTGTTGACTAGTGAGGAGAGTGTGTTGAGAAGGTGAGGGAGTATTTTGAGAAGCTGATGAATGAGGAAAATCAGAGCGAGAAGGTTGGATGATGTGGAGTTGTGAAGCAGGATGTAGATAGGATTAGTAAGGAGAAGAGCAGCGATTAGAGGATGAAGAGTGGAAAGTCGGTTGGACCAGATGACACATACCTGTAGAAGCGTGGAGATGTTTAGTAGAGATGGCAGTGGAGTTTTTAACCAGATTGTTTAACAGGATTTGGAAGGTGAAAAGATGCCTGAGGAATGGAGAAGAAGTGTGCTGTACCAATCTTTAAGCATAAGGGAGATGTGCAGACCTGCAGTAACTACAGGGGAATTAAGTTGATCATCACACCATAAGTTATGGAAAGAATAGTGGAAGCCAGCTTGAGAGAAGAAGGTGACCATCTTTGGGCAACAGTATGGTTCATGCCGAGGAAGAGCACCACAGATGCCTTATTTGCTTGAGGATGTTGATGAGAGTATAGAGAAGACAAAGGATTGCATTGTGTGTTTGGGATTTAGAGAAAGCGTACGACAGAGTGCCAAGAGAGGAGTTGTGTATTGTATGAGGAATCAGGTGTGTCAGAGAATATGTGAGAGTGTGCAGGACATGTATGAGGACAGTTGACGCAGTGAAGTGTGCAGTAGGTATGACAGACTGGTTAGGGAAAGAATGAACTGCATTAAGGATCACCCTGAGCCCTTTCCTGTTTGCAGTGGTGATGGACAGGTTGACGGACGAGGTCAGACAGGAGCCTCCATGGACTATGATGTTTGCGGATGATATTGTGATTGTGGTGAGAGTAGAGAGCAGGTTGAGAAAGAGCCTGAGAGTGGAGGTATGTGCTGGAGAGTAGGGGAATGAAAGTCAGTAGGAGTAAGACAGAGTACATGTGTGTGAATAAGAGGGAGGCAGTGGAGTGATGCGGTTGCAGGGAAAGAGGTGGAGAAGGTGGAGAGTTCAGTACCTGGGGTCACAGTGCAAAGTAATAGAGAGTGTGTTAGAGAAGTAAAGAAAAGAGTGCAGGCAGGGTGGAGTGGGTGGAGAAGAGTGCAGGAGTGATTTGTGATAGTAGGGTATCTGCAAGGATGAAGGGAAAGTTTATAGTTTTGTGTGAGACCTGCGATGTTGTATTGATTAGAGACAGTGGCATTGAGTAGAAGACAGGAGGTGAGCTGGAGGTAGCAGAGCTGAAGATGTAAGGTTTCGTTGGGAATGACGAAGATGGACAGATTAGAAATAAGTTTATTAGATGGACAGCGCATGTAGGATGTTTTGGTGAAAAGGTGAGGGAGGCAATTAGATGGTTTGGACATGTGCAGAGCCACCAGGTACGAGAAAAGAGGAAGGCCAAGGAGGAGGTTCATGGATGTGGTGAGGGAAGACATGCAGGTAGTTGGTTGAAAGAGGCAGATGTAGAGGACAGGGTGGTATGGAGACGGATGATCCGCTGTGGCGACCCCTAATGGGAGCAGCCGACAGAAGAAGAAGAAGAATGAATATGAATATATATATATATATATATATATATATATAATATATATATATATATATATATATATTTATATATATATATATATATATATAATATATATATATATTATATATATATATATATATATTATATATATTATGGGTGTAATGTACACACAAATTTACAGGATGGTAAGTATCTCGGTTTTTAAGTCAGGGTTCGAGTCAATTTTGTTACAGTTAGGGGAAAGAAATATAATTATGAATAAATGAAAATTTGCTTGTTGTTTTTATTAAATAAGTACAAATAAAATTGAATATATAAAAAAAAAATAATGAAATACATTTATTATTATATTGATTACATTAAGTAATCATAAAATTGGCACAAATAAAATTCATAAAATAATATAAAATAAAAGGAAAAATTAAAAATTACATTTTAATTGTCAGACCCCATTTGGGTAATCCAGATGTGAATATAAATAGGAGGTGTGTGAGTGTGTGTGTGTGTGGTGTGTGTGTGTGTGTGTGGTGTGTGGTGTGTTTTATATTTAATTTCTAAAAAGGTATGACCTACTTATTTCAGCATACTTTAACAAATGTCTTTATTCATAAATTCATAGCAAAAGAAAAATCTTAGTTCTGGTACGAAGTCTATGTTTTCAAGTTTAATACTACAAATTTTTTTAAAAGCACTCAAGTGTGAGGTGAACTTGTGGTCCGCCATTTAATATGTTCCGCATGTAAAAAGATTGCATATATTTCAGCAACCATTTTAGTATTTCTTCTCAAGACCAATACTATAACATTATTCTTAAAAATATATTTTAGAGTAGTCATGTGCAGCTTGAATAGCGCTACAGATTTACTGGGCTCTGAAAATAATTCAGCTACTGCTATTAATGTCAAAATAGCTGCCAACAAAATGAGTACACCCCTGATAACAGCTGTATGTCGTGTAACCATGCAAAGCCAATGTCTGCTTGACAGGACCAAATTGTATGTGTATCTTGTCTAAGAGCAGTTACAATTTGTTGCTTCGTGTACACTTCTCTCATACTGACCACTGAATGTTCAACATTGCACTTAAGATAAGATTTCTGTTATTGCATGTGTTGTTTATGATACTCTGTTATTGTTATTATTGCACAGTTAAACAGTAATAACAGTGTGTCTTTTTGTGACTGGTTAACTGGGAGCAGCTTTGATTGTAAAGTGTAATAGCAGCAGGGAGAAAAGACCTTCTGTATCGCTGCTTCAGACACTTAGGATGACTTCATGCAGAACTCTCTGAAAAAGTATGAATTTGAATTGTTGCTTTCCACAAAGATATCATAGGCTATAGGCTATGTTATCTATAGGCTACTACGAATTTTTTAAAAGCACTCAGAGTGTGAGGTGAACTTGTGGTCCGCCATTTAATATGTTCCGCATGTAAAAAGGATATGCTATGATAGAGATGCTGGCCGTGCTTCTTGCACTAAAGCATTTCCTCTCAGACCTCAGAGGTTATCACGTGTTGGTCCGTATGGACAATAGGACCAAAGGAGGTCTCTATTTGTGCCCCCTGTGCAGGCTGGCGCACCATATCCTTTGGGCCGAGGGAAACTCCTCTCTTGAGAGCAGTTTACATCCCGGGCTGGTTGAACGAGGCAGCAGACAGCCTGTCGAGGCAGGGTTTGAGACCTGGGAATGGTGGCGGTGCAGGTTTGGGAGAAATTTGGAAGAGCCCAGGTGGATCTAGCTGGGGCTGGACGCCATGGCTCAGGTGTGGCCAAGGCTTCATCTGTATGCCTTTCCCCCTGCTAATAAGCAGATTCTGAGCAGGTGGATTGTTAAAGCTATCACATCATCTTATAAGTCCTCTGGTCTCCCCTCTCCATTCGGGGTCAGAGCTCACTCCACCTGTGGCTGTCTCGAAATCTTGGTCTCTGGAGTTCCCTCCAGACATATGTACGTGGTGGGTTGGTCCACCCCGCTGACCTTTGTGCGGTTCTATAACCTAGACTGCAGACTGACACACACTAGGCAAGGACTGGTCAGTCTGGCGTAAATTGGACTCTCGTTCCCAAAGCATTTCGACGCATCTCGAGTTCCTGAAAGGGAACGTCTCTAGGTTACATATGTAACTCTAGTTCCCTGAGAGAACAAGACGCTGCGTCTCTATGCCACACCTCTGGTGTCCCTGCAGCGCTTCCTTCTCCTTTACAGAAGCTGCCGCTGCCCTCACTAATATGCGCTTTATACTCCTGGTCGTGACGTCACCTCACTGGTAACGGCCAGCGTGCAATTTTTGACTGATTACACACATTATTTCAGAGTGTGAACACTCAGGCAGGTTCCCAAAGAGTTTCCAAAGTGTTTCGACACAGCGCCTCATTCCCTCAAGGAACTAGGGTTACATACGTAACCTAGAGACGTTCTACATTCTTATACAGTTATTTAAACTATTTTATGGAAAAAGTTATGAAACCAGGAGCTACTAAGCAACTCATAAAATAGCTCAACATTTGAGATCATAATTCCAACACCAGCTTCTCCATGCCAGAGCCTTTAAACACTCAACGAGGTCCAATGTCCAAACTTCACATAAGATGGAATCCAAACGGCACTGGTACATCTCTAAAGGGTTCGAGATGTTTGAGGGTTGGCATCTATTCTTTAAAGGTTCATAATCTTCATTGGGTGGGACGAGACTGGAGCTGGCGTAACCACAGGATGCCTCAGGATGGTAAAGAGAGAGAAGCAGTGGAGAGAAATTAATGTAGCTGCTGTTCATAATATTAACAAGCACATATTAAACAACCTCCTGAAACAGCCGTCTCTCAGGCCCCTGAGCTCTGCAGGGAGGGCTGCCCAACCTCAGCCTTTCTGAGGAACTGGAAAACATGACTGGAAACATCTCGCAGCTCTTCTGCCCTGCCAACCATGCCCCCAAACCCATCTGCCCTGCCGAGCATGTCCCCAAGCCGCTCCAGAGTCCCGCCGAGGTCGTCGCTCTACTCCAGAGTCCCGCCGAGGTCGCCGCTCCACTCCAGAGTCCGGCCGAGGTCGCCGCTCCGCTCCAGAGTCCCGCCAAGGTTGCCGCTCCGCTCCAGAGTCCCGCTGAGGTCGCCGTAATCTTGCCTGACTACATCGCTCCACCCACGGGGTTTTGCTGACGACGTGATTCAGACCTCCGGAGAGGGCGTCGCTCCGCCTCAGACCTCCGCAGAGGGCGTCACTCCGCCTCAGACCTCCGCAGAGGGCGTCGCTCCGCCTCAGACCTCCTCAGAGGGCATCGCTCCGCCTCATCACATCGGCCAGAAAGTGGGAATGGTGGCGGTGCAGGTTTGGGAGAAATTTGGAAGAGCCCAGGTGGATCTAGCTGGGGCTGGACGCCATGGCTCAGGTGTGGCCAAGGCTTCATCTGTATGCCTTTCCCCCCTGCTAATAAGCAGATTCTGAGCAGGTGGATTGTTAAAGCTATCACATCATCTTATAAGTCCTCTGGTCTCCCCCTCTCCATTCGGGGTCAGAGCTCACTCCACCTGTGGCTGTCTCGAAATCTTGGTCCTCTGGAGTTCCCTCCAAGACATATGTAACGCGGTGGGTTGGTCCACCCCGCTGACCTTTGTGCGGTTCTATAACCTAGACTGCAGACTGACACACACTAGGCAAGGACTGGTCAGTCTGGCGTAAATTGGACTCTCGTTCCCAAAGCATTTCGACGCATCTCGAGTTCCTGAAAGGGAACGTCTCTAGGTTACATATGTAACTCTAGTTCCCTGAGAGAACAAGACGCTGCGTCTCTATGCCACACCTCTGGTGTCCCTGCAGCGCTTCCTTCTCCTTTACAGAAGCTGCCGCTGCCCTCACTAATATGCGCTTATACTCCTGGTCGTGACGTCACCTCACTGGTAACGGCCAGCGTGCAATTTTTGACTGATTACACACATTATTTCAGAGTGTGAACACTCAGCAGGTTCCCAAAGAGTTTCCAAAGCGTTTCGACACAGCGCCTCATTCCCTCAAGGAACTAGGGTTACATACGTAACCTAGAGACGTTCTACATTCTTATACAGTTATTTAAAACTATTTTATGGAAAAAGTTATGAAACCAGGAGCTACTAAGCAACTCATAAAATAGCTCAACATTTGAGATCATAATTCCAACACCAGCTTCTCCATGCCAGAGCCTTTAAACACTCAACGAGGTCCAATGTCCAAACTTCACATAAGATGGAATCCAAACGGCACTGGTACATCTCTAAAGGGTTCGAGATGTTTGAGGGTTGGCATCTACTTCTTTAAAGGTTCATAATCTTCATTGGGTGGGACGAGACTGGAGCTGGCGTAACCACAGGATGCCTCAGGATGGGTAAAGAGAGAGAAGCAGTGGAGAGAAATTAATGTAGCTGCTGTTCATAATATTAACAAGCACATATTAAACAACCTCCTGAAACAGCCGTCTCTCAGGCCCCTGAGCTCTGCAGGGAGGGCTGCCCAACCTCAGCCTTTCTGAGGAACTGGAAAACATGACTGGAAACATCTCGCAGCTCTTCTGCCCTGCCAACCATGCCCCCAAACCCATCTGCCCTGCCGAGCATGTCCCCAAGCCGCTCCAGAGTCCCGCCGAGGTCGTCGCTCTACTCCAGAGTCCCGCCGAGGTCGCCGCTCCACTCCAGAGTCCGGCCGAGGTCGCCGCTCCGCTCCAGAGTCCCGCCAAGGTTGCCGCTCCGCTCCAGAGTCCCGCTGAGGTCGCCGTAATCTTGCCTGACTACATCGCTCCACCCACGGGGTTTTGCTGACGACGTGATTCAGACCTCCGGAGAGGGCGTCGCTCCGCCTCAGACCTCCGCAGAGGGCGTCACTCCGCCTCAGACCTCCGCAGAGGGCGTCGCTCCGCCTCAGACCTCCGCAGAGGGCATCGCTCCGCCTCATCACATCGGCCAGAAAGTGCTTGGGGCAGCCACCTGGAAGCTCACTCCACGGTTCGTTCAGCCTTTCCTGACCTCCAAGGCATTGTACCCTGTAGCAGTTCGCCTCAAGCCCTGCTGTGTCCGTCGTTGGCACTTCACTTGCCCTGTGCCACAGGTTTATTGTGCCTTTCCAGCATTTCCCTCCACCAGAAGCCCCCTCCACCCGCCCTGGGCGGATTGCGAGGCCTTGCCTCTTTTGTTTGCCGCCTTTTACTCCCACGGCGTCAGTCGGAGGGAGGCCGTCTGGAGACGGTCGTGGAGGGGGGGTACTGTCAGGATCTCCCGGGCACACTGCGCGCACCCCTGGTTTCGCGGCGCGCACTTCCGGTTCCGCGGTGAGCACTTCCGGGTTGGCGGCCATCTTGCTGTTTTCCCGCGCCTTCCGGTATATAAGGACAATCAAGGCTTTAGCTCCTGGCCAGATTATCTTACCGGCTTCCTTGCCCTGAGATTTCTCTTGCCACCCTGCCTGCCCTGGTTTCTGATCCTGATCCTGCTCCTGATCCCTGTTCTGCTCTGCCTATTTACCTGGTTTAGATTCTGGACTGTTTTTTTCGGTTTGTCTTTTTGCTCTGCCCTGTTTTGCCTAGTTTGCCGGCTTATGGATTTTTGCACTGTTTTGGTTTTTTGGTTTGTCTTTCTTGTATTGCCCTGTTTGCCTGTGCCTTGACCCTGGACTATTTTTGGATTGTGTTTTGCCTTTGCCCCATTGCTTAGCCTGATTACTTTTTTATCATTAAAGCCTGTTTTTCCATACCCCTGTGTGCATCCTGCATTTGGGTCCTCCAATCCAGTCACTCTGCACCTACCACTGCACCCGTGCTCCCTGACACTTTGACCCTGAAAGGAGCGGGAAGACCGGAGGACTCATAAGAGGATGAGATAGCATCCAAAATCTACTTGTGGTTGTCCACAGCTCTGAATCACACGTGTAATCTTTCCAATGGAATGCACGGCATCACTGGCGGGGTGATGGCAGAATCAAGAAGCTATAAATTCTGTTTTTTCAGGAAGCACTCTATGTGTGTGTTCAATAGTAAGGGGTAATGTCCGAAAAAATTTAAGCAGCATGATGCATAAGCACTCTTTTCAGCTGTATGGTCTGAGTGGAAGTGGATCCCAGCAACAACCTGTGCAGCTCTGGTATATTCCCTGCCCAGAAGGATTTAGGCAGTGCTAGATAATGCAATGTTACAGAGCGCACCATCACAGACTAGCTATCAGTGAGAATTAATGCCATTACTAAAGCAAGAAACTCCATTAACACAATTCATCAAGTCTTCTTTCACTGCAGCCACAGCTGCACCACATATATCATCTCTAGCAGAAGCAACAATATTAACCTCATAAAATAACCTGGGTTTTCTATGCATTTTTGTGTATTTTTTCTGTGCATTACGGTTTACCTGGAGATTTTAAATTTAGGCAAAGTAGCACATCTAAAAGAGAATGCTATGACATTTAGAGAATAGACTATTGGGTTTAATTTAATACAAATTAATGGAAAAGAATATTTTAAAACATAAGTCAGTGAGTAGGACAGTAAAGAAGACCTTGCTGGCCCTGAAGGATAGCCACTGATTATATTTGTTGTTGTTAGAGCAGTGGTGTCCAATCTTTTCCATAAAGGGCCAGTGTGGGTGTAGGTTTTATTCCACCTGATAGTCATTTAAATAAAAATCATTCTATTTAAACAGGTAAAATTTGGTGTTGCTCTTGCTTGGTTGGAATGGAAACTTGCACCACACTGGCCCTTTGTGGAAAAGATTGGACACCTCTGTGTTAGAGGTTTTAGAGTATGCATACGTTCAGGGATTGGTGTTAAATATTACAGGTACCTGAAGTTTAACTACTGATTAAACCAGACTGATAACACTGATGCATGATATTGTAATTCCAAGAACACTGTGCAAAAATTTGTTTTATACTATGTTAAGATAAGATAAATTGGATTAATTTCTGAAAGGAAATTGTTTCATTATAGAAATGTTTTGCAATGCCCACCACTGTAACTACAACTGCCATGATCCTCAGCCTACAACCTGATCATGGGGCTTCTAGTCAATCACCTCTCCCTGTTCAGTAACCTAATAACTAATGACAATCATCTGTTTGCAATCCAACTACTTCCTTTAAATAACCAAAACTATCCTCTTCTCTTCTTCTTGCCTGTCTGTGATGATTTGTGTAAGTGTTTTGACCTTAGCCCTCATGTTTGCTGATTTTGTCTTACTTAGTTTCCCAACCTCGTGGTGCTGACTATTGACCAGTTTGTTTGTTTGTTTTTTATACCACAGTAGGTTTCATTTAAAACTAACAAAAGTAATCATTGTAATTTCAATCTGTGACAACAAAGAACGTCTCCATGTATGAATGTAACCATGGTTTCCCGAGGGAAGGAGATTGGGACAATGCTTTGGGAACGCTTCCGCATTGTCCATGCTCTGAATCACGTATGTAATCAGTCCAGTGGAAAGTGCGGCATCACTGGCGAGGTGAAGTCACGACCAGGAATCTATAAGAGCACATGGAGTGAACCCACGCTAGCTTCTGAAAAGGAAAGAAAGCACTGCTGGGTTGCAGGCAGTGTGGCATGGAGACACAACGTCTCATTCCCTTCGGGGAACCATGGTTACATTCGTAACCTGGAGTCATTCTCCTTCATGAACTCAATCTGCGTAAACCAATGCTTAGGGAATGACAGTCCAACAAAACCAGACTGACCAATCCCTGCTTAGTGTGGATGGCCATTGCTAGGTCGAGTGAGGTCTGACCCCGAAAGGAGTGGGGAGACCAAAGGACCCATAAGAGTATAAAATAGTGTCCACAATCCATCTGCCGAGCATCTGCATGTTCACAGGGACACCTCTCCACGGAGGGCCATAGCAGATGAACAGCTGCTCCAACTTCCTCTACAATTCTGTTCTGTGGACGTATATGTCCAGTGCTCACACTGGACACAGTTGATTAAGCTTCTCCTGGTCTGGGGCCTGAAAAGAAGGAGGGAACAATGCCTTGAGCATAACAGGTCATGAATGACCGAGGCTACCTTGGGAACATACCCTGATTTAGGAAGGCACTGGCCATGCCTGGAGTAAATTCCAGGAAAGAAGGGGCCACAGAGAGGGCCTGTAGATACTCTCTTCAAAGAGGAGATGGCCAAAAAGAACACAGTCTTGACTGTGAGGAACCTCAAAGGCACCTTGGCCAATGGCTCAAAGGGAGGCTCCTACTGGGCCTCCAAGACAATGGCCAAGTCCCAAAGGGACCAACGGGTTCTCACTAAGCAACTGCCCTGTGAGGGGGCCTTGACAGGATGCTATTGTGGACACGAAAACCTTCAGGGTGGAAGAAGCCAACCCTTTGGGAATTGTATTTGAAGGAATTCCAGCACTGGCCTGACCAGGCAGTTAACTAGATCTCACAGGTCTACTACCTCAGTGGGCCACAGGCACAGCCTCCACAGCTCTGGGTGTGGGTGAACCACTGTGCCCCCTGCCTGAGAATGAAGAGCCCTCCTGAGAGGAATCTCTCAGGGAGGGTGTCAAAAAAAGACTACCAGGTCCGCAAACCATGGCATGCCTGGCCACAGTGGCGCCACCAGGAGGAGACAAACTCCGTCCCGGCAAACACTCTACAGAACTCTCGAAAGCAGCGCAACAGGGGAAAGGCATGCAAGCGCTGCCTTCCCCATGCCAGTATCATGGCATCCAGCCCTAGAGGGGCTGGAGATGTAAGGGAGAACCAGAGGAGACCGTGTGATGTCTCTTGAGTTGCAAAGAGGTCCACCTGCGTTCTGTAAAATCTCTCCCAGATTTTCTCCACCACATCAGGGTGGAGTCGCCATTCACCAGGCCTTGGCTCTTGTCTCAAGAGGGCATCTGTTCTATCGTTCAAGTGGCCTGGGATATACACTGCCCTCAAGGAGAGCAGCTTCCCCTGGGCCCACAGGAGGATCTGTCTTGCCAGCTTGTACAGGAGGCAAAATCGCAGACCCACCCCATGGTGATTGATGTAATAGCGTTTCAAAGCGTTGACGCAGCTGAAGTTCCTGAAGGGGAACAAAATATTTAGAAGGAATTAAGTACAAACTTTAAAAGATTAAAGCAAAAAGTACTAAGATTGTTGCAAGTAACCGAAAAATCAATGATTGCCTGAATATTAAAAAATAAATGCTAAATGTCATACTTAAACATAATAGAAGGTGGACAAATAACTAATATACAGAAAAAGCACAAACTGAAACACTGGAAAGATGATATTAGCTCATAAATGTCTTAGGTAGTATTTATTTTGTGATTAACATTAATGGATAGAGCAGTGTGAAAGAAGGTGTGACATACAAAATTTGTCAACGCATTACGGTAAAAAAATTAATAAATAAAAATTGTTATTCTCTCTTAGTGCATAAGCAGGTGCAAGTAGGAGCAAGTCTGTAAGTGCAGCCTTGTTTCATTTCATTTAACTTTGTTTTATAGGATTTAATTATTTGTATAACACTTTATAGGCCGCAAAATTAAATGCATTTCAAGTCACTATTTATAACTTATTCGGATAAGGTAGGAAAACATTCTGGATGGGATGCGAGTCACACACATTCACATCTACGAGCAATTTATATTACAAACTCGATTCCAAAAAAGTTGGGACACTGTACAAATTGTGAATAAAAACAGAATGCAATGATGTGAAAGTTTCAAATTTAAATATTTTATTCAGAATACAACATAGATGACATATCAAATGTTTAAACTTAGAAAATAAGTTGATTTTTATTTTAAGGCATCAACACATCTCAAAAAAGTTGGGACAGGCCATGTTTACCACTGTGTGGCATCCCCTCTTTTTTTTTTAGATATATATATATAAAACAGTCTGCAAAAGTCTGGGGACTGAGGAGACAAGTTGCTTAGGTTTAGGAATAGGATTGTTGTCCCACTCTTGTCTAATACAGGCTTCTAGTTGCTCAACTGTCTTACGTCTTCTTTGTCGCCTTTCCAGATGTGTGAGCTGCCCATGCCACACACAATCATGCAACCCCATAACCATCAGAGATGCAGGCTTCTGAACTGAGCACTGATAACAACTTGGGTTGTCTTTATCCTCTTTAGTCCAGATGACTGGCATCCCAGTTTTTCAAAAAGAACTTCAAATTTTGATTCGTCTGACCACAGAACAGTTTTCCATATTGCTACAGTCCATTTTAAATGAGCTTTGGCCCAGAGAAAACGCCTACGCTTCTGGATCATGTTAAGATATGGCTTCTTTTTTGACCTTTAGAGTTTTAGCCGGCAAAGGCAAATGGCACGGTGGATTGTGTTCGCCGACAATGTTTTCTGGAAGTATTCCTGAGCCCATGTTGTGATTTCTATTACAGTAGCATTCTTGTATGTAATGCAGTGGGCCCACGGATCACAGGTATCCAGTATGGTTTTTCAGTCCTTACGCACAGAGATTGTTCCAGATTCTCTGAACCTTTGGATGATATTATGCACTGTATATGATGATAACTTCAAACTCTTTGCAATTTTTCTCTGAGAAACTCCTTTCTGATATTGCTCCACTATTTTTCGCCGCAGCATTGGGGGAATTGGTGATCCTTTGCCCATCTTGACTTTTGAGAGACACTGCCACTCTGATAGGCTCTTGTTATACCCAATCATGTTGCCAATTAACCTAATAAGTTGCAAATTGGTCCTCCAGCTGTTCCTTATATGTACATTTAACTTACCTGGCCTCTTATTGCTACCTGTCTCAACTTTTTTGGAATGTGTAGCTGTCATTAAATCCAAAATAAGCCAATATTTGGCATTAGATTTCAAAATGTCTTTCAACATTTGTTATCTATGTTCTTTGTTATCTATATTCTATTGTGAATAAAATATAGGTTTATGATATTTGTAAATTATTGCATTCCTTTTTTATTCACAGTTTGTACAGTGTCCCAACTTTTTTGGAATTGGGTTTGTAGACATTCCACATATGTGCATGTATTTCAAAGCAAACTATAGAACCCGAAGGAAACTTGTAGTCATGGGAGAGCGTGCACATTGAAAGAAACCAAAGCCTTAACTTAAAACAGACTTAACTGTCTCATCTGTAACCAAACAAACAGTTGTGGATACTCACAAAAAAATCACCTTTTTCGTTTTTTCTGTAAGTCATGTAAATATGTACATGTAATATATTTTAACTGCAGTTTATATCTTGACCATAATATTACTCGCCATTTTATTTTCCATCTGTGACACGAACACTGCACAGAAATTCATCCAAATCTGCTAGAAGTCTAAATAACCTGTGCTACATATCACTGGGATGATATCTGTGCTGATGCAATACCAAGAAGACAGATTGCTTCTTCTGAAGTTTTGTTGCACTTTCATGTTCTCATTCTCATGACGTTCTTTTCATGCTTATTTATGCTTGTGCTGAAAAGATGATCGCAATATCGTTGAAAGACAATAATACTTTATTAATACTTTATTTACTGCATAAATAAAGTAGGAGATTGTTTCAGTTTATGTGAATAGATAAGCGTGGAAAGCTCAGGGATGGGTTTATTAATAATATTATATATTTCCTTCTGCACGCAATGGAAAAGCAAGGTCCGTTATTTAGTTGTTGCAATAGACTAAAGATATTTTGGTTACAGATCAAAACATGAAAGAGACTATATCAGATTTCATTTTTTATTCGCTGAGATTAAAAACAAAAGATTTTTAAAAAAAAGAAGAAACTTATTCACATGGGTGAGCAAAAAAAAGGGATATAAAGTCTTAAAGTAAATAACAAACATTTTCCCTTTGTTGTGTAATGAGTGTATTTTGGTCACTGTCTTGCAGTATGATGAAGTTTCTCGAAAACAAATTGATATACATTTCTCTGTTAACTGGTAGACACAATGTTTCGTGTGTCAGAATGAGTTACATCATTAACAAAAATTATGTGGCAATTACAGATGTAAACCCAAGCCATCACACTACTTCCACTATTCCGAACCAGTGAACCTGTATATTTTTCATGTGAACAGATCCTTACTCTCTCCAAACCTTGGCCCTTTCATCACATTGGCAGAGTTTAATCTTTGCCCCAACATTGCGGATCCTCTATGCTTTTCTGTGCTAATTCCAATTCTGATTCTTACTGCTAATGAGTGCTTTGCATCTTGTTGTATAGCTTTCAGATTTCTGCTCTTAATCTCTTAGGCCTCGTGGTTGCGTGAACGCAACTAATAGCCAATTGTTCTCAGGTGTTAATGTTTAGCAATAGATTAAATAAATAGGGAGAAGAGTAACCATGACTAACTATACATCAGTCTAAAGCTCTAAGTCTCAAGCAGCGATTTTAGATCACTGTTTTCCAATGGAAAACGTATAACGAATGTATTTTCTGAATTTGTGTGAGCAGTACACAACAACAACAACATGCATAACAAAAACCGCACTACTTACATAATTATTGTAATAACGAGTCACAAACACATCTGTGTTTATATATTTCTGAATACTTTCACATAAAAAAACAACATCTTGCTGGTAAAAAAAAAAAAAAACATGGCTGGTAGAATATAGTGGTACAAAACGGTTGAGACCACAAAAAAAATAAAAAAATGATAATAAAAAAGTAAAAGAGTATACATCTTGGGTGGAGTCTCTACTCTCTCTGTAGGTGTCGCCATGTTTTTTCGCCCTCTAATTTCAAAACTTTTCTTTCCAGCCAGTAGCATTATGGAAACAAAAAGACTGATGGACAACGTAGCCAGTAAGTGCAGGATTCTAACGATATATGGGAGGATTTTATTCCCCATGTGTGTGAGGCTTAGTTTTATTACTCTTTACAAACTCTTAGTGGTCGAAGCAGCACGTGCGTAGTTGACGAACCAGGAGTGATGCAGCTCTCAGGTCAACATAAACAGATGTTTATAGCTCGTGCTAACTGAACTTTGTTTACCAAAAAAAAATACAATAAAAAAAAATGGACAATCAAATAAGTTGTTTATCTGAGATTTGCACAAAAGCAGCGATGTGGAAAATATTTTTGGGGGCGGAGTAACAACAGAGACTTGGAGATCTGCATGGAGATGCGATTTTACATCTGTAAGTTACAATATATCTCCCTTTATAGTTTTATACCGATTTTATTGGTTTTTTTTGCCTGTTTGTTTTTATAAAGAGAAATGCTTGAAAAATAAGTTTGTGTGTGTGTGTGTGTGTGTGGTGTGTGTGTGTGGTGTGTGTGTGTGTGTGTGTGTGTGTGTTGTTGAGACTGGATGGCCAGACATCAATATGAAAGGCCATGACTGTAGAACAATAGCTTGTCTGGCTACCTGGCCATCAATATGAATGCCAAATCAATATCAATACCCCCAAACATGTATACCAAAGCCTTTAATGGTCAGCCATTCATTAATATGCAGACTGTATGAATAGAGTATGAATGATCACCTGAGTTAGCAGGTGTCTCTCAAACAGTGGATGGGAGAAAAGGATCAGACACAGTCTCAGATAAATGTAGGAATCTCATTTGTTATGAAATCTTCATAAAATTTGAAATATAAACTCATGAGACATGTGGCTTTCAACCCAGTACTTTTCTGGATTGCTCCAGGACTGATTTCATGTATTTATATATAAAATAAAATATGTTCAATGCAGGAAATGTATATCTAGGGCACTTTATCATCTACAACTTAAAATCTTTTTGAGCAATATCAAACTTTGATGATAGACAGTAAAGCTCAAAGTGTCTTCTTTCCAAAGATATTTAAACTGTGTATGTAGCACATTATTATACAGGAACTGTTAACATTTAAAGTTAGGTACGTGTTTTCAGCTGTGAGTACAAAATCTGGGTGGGGAGGGGCGAAACAGACATAGTCTTAGATAAATGTTTGTAGAAATCACATTTTTTATGATATCTTCATTCAATTTAAAATATAAACTCATGAGACATGTGGCTTTCAACCCATTATATGGATTGCCTATATGACAGATTTTCTGTATTTATCTATGAAGGGGAAAAAAATTTATTTAAGGATTTTTTTTCTACAGTACTTAATCATCTATAATTTACAATTTTTGTTGAACAATATCAACAGTGAATAGTGGGCAGTAAAGCTCAAAGTGTCTTCTTTTTAGAGATATTTAAATTGTGTATGAAGTCCACTTTTATCAGGAACTGTTAACATTTAAAGTTAGGTAGGGCATTTCAGCTGTGAGTCCCAAAATCTGTGTCGAAGGCTAACAGGTTAAAGTCTTTTTTTAAATATAAATATCTCCTGCCTGCCATATGGAGGATGTTGATACTAACAAAGACTGTTTTGCGGTTTTTATTCACAGCTCTCATAATGTTTGAATCATTAACTTCTGCTGAGATTCATTTCTTTTTGATCAAAGAAAATTTAAATTTGTTGTATTGTCTAGACCTAATGTTTGTGAAATGGCTCTAAATGACTCGCTCTTTTTTATCCTCAAAATGGCTTGCTGAAGCCAGAAGTAGACATTTGAAGCTATTAATAACTTGAAATAAACTAATCTAATCTAATCTAACAGGGCATATTTGAGCAACAGGATCGAGTGAGCCCTGACCCCAAAAGGAGGCTCCTAAGAGGAGGAGATAGCATTGACAATCCACTTGCTGAGGGACTGCTTATATGCAGGAAGACCCCTCTTTTACGGACTGTATCAGACAAACAGCTGGTCCCACTTTCTCCACAGGGCAGTTCTGTGGAGCACTGGGCACACACAATTAAGCATTTTCTAGGAGGGAGTTTTGGACTGGAGAACGGTCTCTCCAACCTCAGCTGATGGCCCAGAGGCCAAAAGCTGTGCCTCCTTAGAGGCCACAGCCTCCACAACTCTGGGTGGGGTGAAATAAAGTGCCCTATGCCTGAGAGAGAAGATCTCACCTGAAAGGATTTAGAGGGGCTACCAGGTCCACAACTATGGCCAGCCAGGCCAGCAAGGTGGTACCAGAAGAAGACGGACTCTATCCCATTGAACTCTTTTCAGAACCCCGGGAGCGGCACAATGGGGGACAGGAACCAATGTTTCTTCCACATGTCACATGTCATGTCATGATCATGCTGAGTGGGTTGCCCCTCCAGGTCCAAGTCCCACACAGGCACTCTAGGTAGCACCGGAGGCCTCAGCCTCTGGGCACCGTGAAGAAAACATTTCACTAGCCTGTCTCTACCCAGTGATTGCCCTGCCAGAGGAGCATGATATGCTGAAACAGTGGATGCATAGACTTAAAGGGTGGAAGGAGCCAACCCTTTTGCGAACTGTTCTTAAAGGAATTCCAGCACTAAACCAACTAGGCAGTTAACTGGATCCAATTGGTGCTGGTCGCACCATACACTGAACAGGTGCCATCTAGCAGCATATGGAGGGAGCACTGCATTGGGGAATGGTCTCTACCACCTCGGTGGAGAGACCGGAATTTCAGAACTGTGCCCCCTTTCAGGAGCCACAACCACAGTCTCTGGGCGGGGGTAAACTATTGTGCCCCCTGCCTGACAGAGAAGATCCCTCCTGAGAGGAATCTCCCAGGGATGTTGTTTGAGGAAAGCTACCAGGTTCAAAAAACCATTGTCTGCCTGGCCACTGTGGGGCCAACAGGAGAAGATGGACTTCGTTGGCTTCACCTCTGCCATGGCGTGCGTAAGGGAGAACCAGAGGGGACAGTGCGACATCTCTTGAGTCATGAACAAGTCTACTTTAGCTGCACTACATGTGGGTGGAGTTGCCATTACCTGGGCTTCAGCCCATGCCTCGAAAGAGCGACTGCTCCCTTGTTAAGATGACCTGGGATATATGCTCTTCTTAAGTAGAGCAGCTTCCCGTGAGCCCACAGGAGGATCCGACGTGACAGCTTGTACAAGAGGTGCGAGCACAGACCCCTCCTGGTGGTTAATATATATGAACGGACAAAGACATGATAACCTCTGAGTTCTAGCAGGAAATGCTTCAGAGCTAGAAGCACAGCCAGCATCTCTAGGCAGTTGATGTGCCACAAAAGGTTGGTCCTCCCCCCAACCCATGAAAGATGCATCCGTCATTAGCCTTACGTCATGACCGAAAACTCCTAACATGAGGCCCTGAGACAGGAACCTAGAATCTCTCCAAACATCTAAGGCAAGTAGAGATCACCACATGACCTTGATAGTACGGAGCGGATTGCCCTCTGAGAGAACCCTCGGGTCTTGAATTGAACTGAACGGGTCTCATGTGCAGGAGGCCAAGTGGAACCACATTGGACGCTGCTGCCATTAACCTCAGCAGTCTCTGGAACTGATGACAGTGAGTGACTGTCCTGTTCTGACCCACCTGATGGCCGTAAAGATGGAAGCAATGCAGGCAGGAGAAAGTAGTACATGCATAATGGTTGAATATGTCCTATATGATGCCTAAGTAAGTGGTTCTCTGTAATGGAGAAACCACACTCTTTTTGGCGTTCAGCCATAACCCCAGTTTCTTCATAAGTGTGAGAATGACATCTTCGTGCCGGACCGCTAAATGCTCTAATTGAGCAAGGATCAAACCGTCCATATAGTTCAAGCCTATATAGAGGGACCAGGGCCACATTCGCACACTTTGTAAAGGTGCGAGGTGAGAGGGCAAGAACAAAAGGAAGGACCCGATATTGGTAAGCATCAACCTTAAAAGCAAACCTCAGGAACATCTTGTGTAGATTAAGGATGGGTATCTGGAAGAAACCAGTCCTTGGACCTGATTTAAGACATGACTAGTTTCAGCATGAGCATGAGGTAAAATGGGATGCAACCCCCTCATCCTTCTTGGTAACTATGTATTGACTGTAGAACCCGGACTCTCTGTCGGGGAGGGATCACCTTGATGGCCTCCTTTCTCAAGAGAGTGTTTACTTCTTGTTTCATGACCAGAGCCTGCTCAGAACTCACCAGAGTGGGAAACACCCCGAACCGAGATGGAAAAGACCCGAACTGAATCTTGTAGCCTCTTTCTACAGTGTGCAGGACCCATCAAGACACGTCTGGCAGGAGTTTACAGGCTGCCAGTTAGTCTACTAAGGGAATCAGTCTCTCGAAACTGACCTCTGGTGACCCTAGAGTAAGGGCTACGTCCTGGTGCAGCTCTAGGGGCCCGCTACGGTCCTAGGCAGAGACCGAGGAGGGTACTTGCTGGAGCTGGCTAACCTTAGCTGGCACTGAAGCACCGGATGTGGCAAAGTTAACGAACCAGCACCCTGGGGGCCCGGGTGTGATGGGCACTATATAATG
>JBCEWE010001753.1:0-23832 GCA_039877035.1 Silurus lanzhouensis
GTATGGCCTTAAGGAGAGAAATGTGGAAGGGCAGATGGTGGTGGATTTGCTTAAAGGATGGAAATGGCAGTGGTGAATACATATTTTAAGAAGAAGGTTGATCATAGGGTGACCTATAAGAGTGGAGGAAGGTGCACACAGGTGGACAATGTTCTATGCAGGAGATGCAACCTGAAGGAGATTGGAGACTGTAAGGTGTTGGTGGGGGACAGTGTTGAGTGGAGTGGAGTGGAGAAGGGTGACAGGAGTGATTCGTGATAGTAGGGTATCTGCAAGAATAAAAGGGAAAGTTTATAGGACTGTGGTGAAACCTGCGATCTTGTATGGATTAAATACAGTGGCATTGAGTAAAAGACAGGAGGAGCTGGAGGTAGCAGAACTGAAGTTTTTAAGGTTTTCGCTGGGAGTGATGCGGATGGACAGGATTAGAAATGAGTTTATTAGAGGGACAGCCCATGTAGGATGTTTTGGTGACAAGGTGAGAGAGGCGAGATTTAGATGGCTTGGACATGTGCAGGAGGGACATGAGTTATACTGGTAGAAGAATGCTGAGGATGGAGCCACCAAGTGGGAGGGAAAGAGGAAGGCCTAGGAGGAGGTTCATGGATGTGGTGAGGGAAGACATGCCGGTAGTTGGTGTGAAAGAGGCAGATGTAGAGGACAGGGGGGTATAGAGACCGATGATCCGCTGTGGTGACCCTAATGGGAGAAGCTGAAAGAAGAAGAAGAAAAAGAGGAAGAAGCTAAATATAGCCCAAATGTGGCCCATACAGGGCCCTCAAATAAACTAAATGGGCAACCTAACTGGGGCTCACAAACCTGACTAAGCTGGGGCCCACATTCAGGCCATCAAAGTGCCCACTCTGACCCCATGCCCACGTGATGCCCGTATAACCCAGATAAAACCCATGTGGGGCCCACATGGACATGTTGGTTGGGGTAATGCAGCTCAGCCCCTGCAACTGATTAAGCTACCATAGAAACACACCAAGTCCGACTCCTTTTATAGCCTGCCATTACTTAGTCCTCAGTGAATGACTATCGGTTGATTTATGACAGTGATAGAAATTATAATTTGTGTGTGTGTGGTGTGTGTGTGTGTGTGTGTGTGTGTTGTGTGTGTGTGTGTGTGTGTGTGTGTGTGTGTTGTGTGTGTTCCAGGTGATTAGTGTTTGGTAAAAACATTAAGAAGCTGGAGGTTGAGCTGAGCCAGTAGAAACTCAAACACGAGCCAACAAGAATCTCTTTAACAGGTAACAGATGTTGAGGCGAGAAATGACTTTTACCCAGTCGTGTTGTGTGAATGAACCTGCTGCTGTTTTTTTGGGGGGGGGGGGGTTTTTTTAGTATTTTCTTTTTTTTTCTTCTGCGAGTGGATTTTATTATGTAATTATTTTACTCATATTTAGAAATGCAAATGTAAAAAAAAGAAAACATTTATAGAATCTGAATGTCTAAATAATTCACACATGAAAGGGTTGAATTAGTTTCTGTTAATTTTACTTTGATAATAAAACACATACACACTTTTTTGTTCTTGAACAGAATTGTATCTAAATTCATAATTACTAATATCAGCTGCATTAACACTCTCATTCAACATTAAAATACACAAGAAGAATAGAGTGAAGACTTTTATTGATACTTTCTTTATTATTATTATTATTATTATTATTATTATTTATTAAAAATAATAATAATATAATAATAATAATAATATTAATAAATAATAATAATAATAATAATAATAATAATAATAATTACGGAAGCGCATTGCATTCACAAAAAAAATAATAATAATTCACAGCCAGGATCTCATAATTATGACTTAGTATCTCATAATTATGAGATTCTGGCTGTGAATTTCTTTTTTTTTTTTTGTGGAATGCAATGCGCTTCCGTACAATTATGACTTAGTATCTCATAATTATGACTTATTCTAGTATCTCATAATTATGACTGTGGCAGGGGAGCGTTTTAGGGGCATAACACCGGATCTGACGTAACTGCATTTATTTGCTCGGAAGCGGCCTCATTGCGCAACAATGGAGCTGTAGATGCTCTCATATGGTTGAGCTTGATGACTGTATATGTTAGTGTTAAGATGGTTCTCTAATCACATTCCTGTTATCTGTTCAGTGTCTATAGGATCTTTACGATGTGAGTATGTGAGGTTTACACAAAGTCTTTTTCTGGACTCACACATCTCCGGGTATTATGTCTTCTTACCCAATCAGGAACAGTTTTAGATCAGGTATTTTTTCAGTGAATTTATATATACTTGTCTGTTATCTGCATTAAATTAAAGAAAAACATTTGCTCTATTCTGTGTGCCTGGTGATTCTTCCCTGATCAGAAAAGGCACCACGGGCATCGTAGATCGCATAAAAAATCTCTCCAAGAATGAAGTTTTGTTTGGTCATAATAAAAATCTAACAGTATATTAGTTTAATTAGCTACTGGACATTTCCTCACTGACCTGCTCCTCCTGCTAATTCATTTAGTTTTACGGTAAGTCTTGCTTCAGTTAACAGATGCGGGGCATTAATTATTATTATTATGATAATTATATTTCAACATTGACTACCAAATATGTGTACACATTCTGACAGTCCACTGTCCACTTGATAAAAGTTTGTTTTATCAAGTGGACAGTCAGAATGTGTAACACATATTAGTAGTCAATGTTGAAATATTATAATCATAATAAGTAATAGTTAATGCCCCGTATCCGAAGATAAAGACTTCCTGTAAACCTCACATACTCACATCGTAAAGATCCTATAGACACTGAACAGATAACAGGAATGTGATTAGAGAATCAGTGTGAGAACCATCTTAACACTAACATATACAGTCATCAAGCTCAACCATATGAGAGCATCTACAGCTCGCATGAGGTGCTTCCGAGCAAACAAATGCAGTAATGTCATAATTATCAGTGTTAAAGTGTGGTATTTTCATGTAAAACAGGAGTCCATATTCTTTGAACTGGCCCAACGGGGTCTGAATTTATTATCCAGTCTGCAACACAGTGTCCCAACCGAGACTGACTTCCTCGCTTACTCCCTGCCTCACAGCCTAGAATGTCCCTTGTTCGCCCCCTAGTGGCAGGTATAACCTGAACAAACATTACAATAATTCCATATTGTTACAATCAGTTAGTAAGTCATAATTATGAGATGCTTGCTGTGATTTTTTTTTCTATGTGAATGCGATGCGCTTCCGTATAATTGAGATAAGTTCAATAATTATGACTTAGTATCTCAATTATGACTTACTAAATCAATATTCCAAAATTAGAATATTGTGAAAAGGTTCAATATTGGAGAATCGTGGTGTCACTCTCTAATTAGATTATAAAATCCAAACACCTGCAAAAGTTTTCTGAGCCTTCCAATAGTGGCACACAATCATGTGGGAAGACTGCTGACTTGACAGTTGACAGTTGTCCAGAAAATGATCTTTGACATCCTGAACATGGATGAGCCTTAATCAGTTTCATAAAGTTTATTATTTGAGAAAAGAGAACATTAGGCTTGAGAAAAAATTTACCATTGCCAACATGACTAATTCATTATTTGAGAACACAAGTTATTGTTTCTCTTTAACACAACTTAAACATAAAGATAAGTTTTATTTCATACAAAGAAGACTAAGTTAAATAGGTTTATGAAGGCCACATCATACTGGTACTAGACTATAATATTCACTATATGACAAACATAGGTACATTAAATAACACGTGAAAAACTAGCATTTTTACTTACCGCAATACGGGCAGAATCAATTATACGCCCAGCATTTCTGCTTTTCATGACAGACTGTTCCCACTGCCTATCCAGTGACACCACTTTGTCTTTTATTTTTTGTTTAGTGGACAGACTTTCAAAGCAGACATGGCAAGTTTTCCTGCTTGCCTAATTGGGTGTCTGGCAAGATGGGCAGGGCCTGAATTTTAAAATATACACAAAAACAAAAGACAGACATACAATGTGTTAAAATTAAGAGACCTTTTAAGAGAAACAGAAAGATAGACAGATATGACATCCACAGATGTAAACAGAGAGAGAGAGAGAGAGAGAGAGAGAGAGAGAGAGGAGAGAGAGGAGAGAGAGAGAGAGAGAGAGAGCAGAGGAGAGCAGGTTAAAAAGACAGATGTGGCTCTTAAAAGTGCCTTTTGCTATTTGTGTGTGTGTGGGGGGGGGGGATTCAGAATTTAACACCTTACATTGTTCTTCTTCAGTGTTGGCAGATGACCTACACCCTAACCCTAGATGACCTACACCAGGGGTCACAAAAACCTTTTTGAAACTAACAGCTGCTTCTTGGGTACAGATTATTGTGAAGGGCTACCAGTTTGATACACACAGTTTTCAGTTTGATCTGAAATAACAAATTTGCTCAATTTACCTTTTATTATATGTTAAATGACTAACCCTAACCTAACCTTCTTTAGACAAGAACACTTAATTTGTTTATTATATTGTAAATATGTGATGCTCCACAGTATTTTTATTTTTTTAATTTTTTTTATTAATTCATTGTCAAAATTCATTTGTATTGTTATTGGTAAGATTTGTGCATTTACTAGAGTTTTTTTGTGTGGATTTTGAACAATTACTGGAAAACACCCATCTGGCAACACTGTTCCTCATCTGAACTTTTATAAATGGCTAAGAAATTAAAGTGCTACTGTCATTTTGGTAATTTAAAACACACAATTTCCAAATATCATACAATCTCCTCTATTTGCTTGCAAGTTATATTTTATAATGTCTGCTATGATTTACTGCATCACGAAACTGCTACCTTTCACTTCTACAGATTCTAAACACAACTTCTTGACCTGATTGAACAGTTTTTGTTCCGTAAATTGTAGGGATTGTTCCCAATTATATTAATGAACTGTTCTACTTACAGAGTGGAAAATCGCAATGGAGCATGGGATCTCCATACAATGACGTCAACGCCACTGATGAATTTATTAATAAACAAACAAACAAACAAACAAACAAACAAACAAACAAACAAAAAATAAATAAGAAAAGGCATAACAAATAAATAAATAAATAAATCAGAAAAGTCATGATAAATAAATAAATAAATCAGAAAAGGCAAAATAAATAAATAAATAAATAAATAAATAAATCAGAAAAGTCATAATAAATAAATAAATAAATAAATAAAAAAGGCATAATAAATAAATAAATAAATAAATCAGAAAAGACATAATAAATAAATAAATAAATAAATAAATAAATAATAAATAAATAAATAAATAAATAAATAAATAAATAAATAAATAATAAATCGGAAAAGTCATAATAAATAAATAAATGAATAAATAAACGTGGTGAGGGAAGACATGCAGGTAGTTGGTGAGAAAGAGGCAGTTTTAGAGATAGAAAATGTGGGAAAAAACATGACCTGAATTGAGTAACCCCGCCATAATTAATCTTTAGCAAGCTATTCTTTTTATTCTTATTTATCGTAGTCCCAACCCCGTTCATAACACAAAACGGACTGCAGTCTGATTCCCCAACACGTCAAATTTCAACGCCGCAGGTACCGGTTCAGAGATCTACAGAAGTCTGTGGGAATCCCTGCACATTAAAAAATTACGCTAAAGTGACTCCAGGGGATCCTGACCAAACATCCATATGTGACGAGTTGGAAGTGAAAACGTGTTGCTTTAACCCATTTTTGAAGGTTAAAGTAGTAAGGTGGTAAGACTTTTGCACAGTCCTGTACATGTACACATTTTAGTATTGTTTTTCTACCACTGTGACCAAAACCTTCATATTTCAACAACACACTGTGTTTCAGCGGAATGACTTGGTGCCCATTAACAATGTATGATGATAACGGATAAAAATGCACCAAGTCATTACTGCTTAGATATTGCACCCTGGTACTTTGTTTTGTCACTGAGTACAGGGGAATTCAGAATGCTAATCATCTTTATGCATTTTCATCACAAACTACACAGCTGCATCACAGCGTATTAATGCATTTAAATAATATATAATAATATTATATAATGCAGCGTGCATTTCTGTTCAACCATTTGTAATGAAATAATCAGAGGAGGGAAGTAAAGAAGTACAAATACTTCGTTACTGTACTTAAGAACATTTTTCTGGTTTCAGTACTTTACTCCACTATGTATTTTTTAGACAATTTTTTTATTTTACTTATTACATTTTTACACAAATATCTGTACTTTCTACTTCTTACATTTTCAAAACAGTCTCGTTACTTTAGTTTTAATCTATTTGGTGAAATGTCAATATTTTGTCTTCGTGCTCTATATTGGGAATGGTTTGTCCATGCCCATGGTAATTAGAGTATTAAAAATTTTTTAATTTTTAATTTGAGGTACATTTAGATCAGATAAAAATGCATGATTAAGTTGTGTTTAATGTTGTGTTAACTCATAACAAGCATGCCTTTAATCGTGATTAAATAATTTTTAAAAGATTGACGGCCCTAATATTAATATGAAGTGACGTTCAGGTACCAGCGTGAAACTAAAACAGGTAGTAGTAAAGTCTACTTTTTACTTTAGTACATGTCAGAGCCCAAACTGCTTTACTTTAACTTCAGTAAAAAAGTACAGTCAGTACTTCAACTTCTACCAGAGTATTTTTAAACATAAGTATCTGTACTTCTACTTGTGTGAGGGATCTATTATTAGGGGTCGCCACAGTGCACATACTTAAAAAAACAAAAAACAAAAAACTAAATGGGTTTCTACAGAAGCGCATCGCATTCACAAAGAAAAAAAATCACAGCAAGCATCTCATAATTATGACTTACTAACTGATTGTAACAATATGGAATTATTGTAATGTTTGTTCAGGTTATACCTGCCACTAGGGGGCGAACAAGGGACATTCTAGGCTGTGAGGCAGGGAGTAAGCGAGGAAGTCAGTCTCGGTTGGGACACTGTGTTTGCAGACTGGATAATAAATTCAGACCCCGTTGGGCCAGTTCAAAGAATATGGACTCCTGTTTTACATGAAAATACCACACTTTAACACTGATAATTATGACATTACTGCATTTGTTTGCTCGGAAGCACCTCATTGCGAGCTGTAGATGCTCTCATATGGTTGAGCTTGATGACTGTATATGTTAGTGTTAAGATGGTTCTCACACTGATTCTCTAATCACATTCCTGTTATCTGTTCAGTGTCTATAGGATCTTTACGATGTGAGTATGTGAGGTTTACAGGAAGTCTTTATCTTCGGATACGGGGCATTAACTATTACTTATTATGATTATAATATTTCAACATTGACTACTAATATGTGTTACACATTCTGACTGTCCACTTGATAAAACAAACTTTTATCAAGTGGACAGTGGACTGTCAGAATGTGTAACACATATTGGTAGTCAATGTTGAAATATAATTATCATAATAATAATAATTAATGCCCCGCATCTGTTAACTGAAGCAAGACTTACCGTAAAACTAAATGAATTAGCAGGAGGAGCAGGTCAGTGAGGAAATGTCCAGTAGCTAATTAAACTAATATACTGTTAGATTTTTATTATGACCAAACAAAACTTCATTCTTGGAGAGATTTTTTATGCGATCTACGATGCCCGTGGTGCCTTTTCTGATCAGGGAAGAATCACACAGCACACAGAATAGAGCAAATGTTTTTCTTTAATTTAATGCAGATAACAGACAAGTATATATAAATTCACTGAAAAAATACCTGATCTAAAACTGTTCCTGATTGGGTAAGAAGACATAATACCCGGAGATGTGTGAGTCCAGAAAAAGACTTTGTGTAAACCTCACATACTCACATCGTAAAGATCCTATAGACACTGAACAGATAACAGGAATGTGATTAGAGAACCATCTTAACACTAACATATACAGTCATCAAGCTCAACCATATGAGAGCATCTACAGCTCCATTGTTGCGCAATGAGGCGCTTCCGAGCAAATAAATGCAGTTACGTCAGATCCGGTGTTATGAGAATAAGTCATAATTATGAGATACTAAGTCATAATTGAGTTAGTAAGTCATAATTGAGATACTAAGTCATAATTATGAGTTAGTAAGTCGTAATTATGAGATCTTTGCTGTGGATTTGTTTTTTCTTTGTGACTGCGATGCGCTTCTGTAGGTTTCATTTACATTTGCGGCATTTAGCAGGTTTCGTTTCTATTAACTTTACTATGCGGCACATAACCCCTTAACGTGTCTAGTACTTTGCTGCAAAAACAACTTGTAATCATTTTTAATCATACAACATGTTTTCCCCAATTCTCTACTTGGGGGACACCATTATTTAGCATGAAAGAAAACATTTAACGATTTGAGCGTTCATTATAAAACCCACAACGTAAGACGACATAATATGCCCTGGATCACAAACAGGTGTCTGTATGGTCAATAATTTCAAGGTCTAAGAAAACAAACTTTTCTCTTACCACTGCAGAACATCATGTGCTGGTTGTGTTCTCTGATTATTGAATTGCTATTACCATTTATGTGCACTAGGTGGTATATACATGTTAATGGATGTAAAGGTGTCGTAGAAAAGACTCCCGTGCTAAAAGTATGGAGATACTAAGATACAGCTTGTGTTTTGCCTGCTTAATTTTGCTAATCCTGCTTCAACATAACAGCATAACTTCAACATAACAACATAACTGTTCTGCAGTGGTAAGAGAAAAGTTTGTTTTCTTAGACCTTGAAATTATTGACCATACAGACACCTGTTTGTGATCCAGGGCATATTATGTCGTCTTACGTTGTGGGTTTTATAATGAACGCTCAAATCGTTAAATGTTTTCTTTCATGCTAAATAATGGTGTCCCCCGAGTAGAGAATTGGAAAAAAAAATGTTGTATGATTAAAAATGATTACCAGTTGTTTTTGCAGCAAAGTACTAGACACGTTAAGGGGTTATGTGCCGCATAGTAAAGTTAATAGAAACGAAACCTGCTAAATGCCGCAAATTTAAATGAAACCTACAGAAGCGCATCGCATTTATTATTTATTTATAGGAAGCTTGTTAGCTTCCTCATGCTGGCTGCTTCCGCTATAATCAGAAATCCAGTCTAATGCTGATTGGACTAGGCAGAATTCATCATATGAAATTCAATTTATAAATTAAATCAACGTGGGAATGTGAATTTTATCTGAAAAAAAAACCCATTATCGTTACATATAAAATGGCATTGAGACATTATGAATAATATTAAATGGAAAAACAACAACAGGAACCTTTTAGTTTTTCATTTACAATTCAATATAACAAATGGCAGAGTGATGAACAGCAAGGTCATGAAACAAATGACAACTATTTGGAAGAATATACATGTATTCTATTTATTATTGTATAATATATGTTATGTGCATAAAATGTATGCACTTCACAACTAGCTCATATGTAACTCATACACTTTTTTACACTCTAAAAACTGATCATTTGTTATTGCCTAGTCATTTCAGACGTCTAACGGTTTTGGGGTTTTTTTAAACATTCATATTAATATAATTTTACTGTACTTATTTTTATCTTCAAAGATCAAAGATTATCTTTTGTTAGTTGAACACTGCCATTTTGTAATTAGAATAGAACAGGACGCTCGCTATCATCCATAGTGTGCTTATCAGAGGTGATCTCAGATCTCTGTGTCTCTGTGACGTGTTGGATGTATCTTAGTGACAGAGGACGCGGCGCGGCAGACCATTGCTGGACATCGTGCGGTTCAGGTGCTTAACAGCGATCAAGAGAGAAAATGAAGTTGATGGAAACATTCGGTGCTGCAATAGCGGATCTTCCACTACGTCCTCTGCTGTTTACGGGAGTAACTGCAGCCTCGGCAGGTATTTTCTGCTATTTGTTTAAACGGGGCGATGGAAAGAAACCAACAGCGGACCTACAGGACAAAACTCCACCCGAAGCAGGTACAACTATCTCTCAGTCCTGGTGTAGCAACCTATGTAGAGCTGATTTTACTTCTCTCTTTTCAAACTAATCATCTGAGTAATGAGTTATTCAGTCCTGCAGATACTAAGGGGCTTTAGTCAGATTTTCTGAAAGATGCACCGATATATGTGTGTATATATATATATATATATATATATATATATGTCGGTTAACTCGACAACCCTATTAAGTCGACGTTTTTGAAGTGGAACCGCCAAATTCTCGCTTTGTCTAAGCATTTTTGGGAAGAAAAGAGCAGCCGGTGAGAGAGTGCCGGTGGAAAGGCAGTACCAGGATACGCATGCGCGATAACAACGACCGCCGTGAACCAACATATACCACCGATAACGGACAGTGAGAGTGTGGAAGTTTAAATAGGAGCGGGTGATGATGATAAACGAGCACCATATGTGCGAGATTGAAGCCGCGGGAGCTTCAGAGAAAGCGGCCGAGAAAGCACCTGCCACGCTGAAGGGGGCCGAAGGGGGCGTGGCAGGGGGATTCCTGACAGATAAACATGTACTGTATGTATTTTTATAGCATGCCTTCATCAAACAAATCGCGGCAACGCTGTTGTGTAAAAAAACCCTTCAAAAACACGTGCATGCACATTCTCATTTATTAACGCACATCATGTACATAAAGTAATTTCAAGCACGTTAATATATTGCCGCTATTTTGATTTTCGTTTATCTCGATCATAGGTTACCTCGATGCTTTTTGGCGACCCCTAGGACATCGACATAACCGGGTTCCACTGTGTATATATGTGTGTGTGTGTGTGTGTGTGTGTGTGGTGTGTGTGTGTGTGTGTGTGTGTGTGTGTGTCCACCCATATTAAGGATTTCAGGTTAATGAATGTGTAATAAAATGTACCAGTGTTTTGTTAGTCCACATTAGACATGTTCATCCAGAACATCATTGAATTTATTCAGGGGAAAAGTGGAAAAAAAGGAAATAGTTGTGGTGTAGAAATCAAAAACCCAGATGCTGCTTTTGTGGAAAGCAAAATGATAACATAATAATAATAATAATAACAATGCCTTTTATATATATATATATATATATATTTCATTCCAGTGTGTGACCAGGCCACAGAACCGTCTCTGCTCCAACACAAAGAGGTTCCTCAGTACCAGGTCAAGATCAGTTTGTTCTGCTCCTAACTTTTATTCTGTAGTGTTCGTTTAGGTGTCTTTCTAACAGCACAACTGCATCTCCATATTAACATCAATCATACTCGAAAATCTCTTTTATCACTTATCACACATTCTATTGTGCTGAGTCAGTTTATAAAAGTGTCTGAATGTGTGTAGAATTAAATAAAGTTAATAAGCTTTAATTGTTGTTGTTTCAGATTTCCATGGCAACAGCAGAGAAGAAACACCAGAATGCTGTGGAGAGCATCACACAGGTGGAGGCTGAGAAATCTGCCCTCCAAGACCAGATAGAAACCCTTCAAAAGACAGTGCTGGAAATGGGGAACCTGCTCAATGAAAGTAACATGAATTGCAACAATCTAAAGAACGTAAGCAGGAAAACTCTTACATTATGCAGCTACTTAATAACATATAAGATATTTTGATGTTCATATTGGATGTGATGAGTTTAATGCAACCAAAATGAAAACAATTTGCAATTAAAACCAATTGCATACGTGTAAATTTAACACTCTAATTTAACCTTTTTTAACCATGTGTGTGTGTTTAGGAACGTGAGCGAGAGCTGGAGAGTCACAACCTCCTAAAGATCAAGTACAAAGAGATGGAGGAGTCTGTGGCACACAAGGAGGAGCTACTGAAGGTAACTTTTCTTCTGATAAACTGATAAAAGTATGTCTGCTATTGTGAACTATTTGTGTGTGTGTCTGTGTGTGTGTCTGTGTGTGTGTGTGAATAATTTTCTCACATTTTGGTGACTTTTCTCTTTTTCCTCCCCATACAATTGAAGCGATTCTCATGAGTAATCAGTCAGTTTATAAAAGTGTCTGAATGTGTGTAGAAGTAAATATAGATAATAAGCTTTAATTGTTGTACTTCAGGTCTCCCTGGCGGAAGCAGAGGAGAAACATCAGAATGCTGTGGAGAGCATCACACAGCTGGAGGTTGAGAAATCTGCCCTTCAAGACAAGATAGAAACCCTGGAAAATACAGCGCTGTATTTGAAGGTCCAGCTCATTGACAGTTGTATGGAGTGCTACGATCTAACGAACGTAAGCAGGAACATTTTTACATTGTGCAGCTACTTAATAACTTATGAGATATTTTGATGTTCATGTTGAATGATGAGTTTAATGCAACCGAAATGAAAACAATTTGCAATTTTAACCAATTGCATACGTGGACATTTAACACTTGAGTTTAATGTGGTAACATTTTTCCGCTTTTATACATTTGAAGCGATTCTCATGAGTGATCAGAATGGTAGATTTTCTTCCGTCTAAGCCACGATCACTGTAGCACTTTTACCATTTGCAGAGTCAAATTTGATGCTTCTACTTCTTGTGTGTGTTTTAGGAGTGTGAACAGGAGCGGGAATCTCACAGCCTCCTGCAGGTTGAATATGAGGAGATCAAGAAGACTCTGATAAACAAGGAGGAGTTACTGAAGGTAAGCTTTCCTTCCTATAAAACTGTGACTGCTAGTGTTTGTGTGTGTGTGTGTGTGTGTGTGTGTGTGTGTGTGTGTGTGTGTGTGTGTGTGTGTGTGTGTGTGTGTGTGTGAATAATTTTTTCACATTTTGGTGACTTTTCTCTTTTTCCTCCCCATACAATTGAAGCGATTCTCATGAGTAATCATTCAGTTTATAAAAGTGTCTGAATGTGTGTAGAAGTAAATATAGATAATAAGCTTTAATTGTTGTACTTCAGGTCTCCCTGGCAAAAGCAGAGGAGAAACATCAGAATGCTGTGGAGAGCATCACACAACTGGAGGTTGAGAAATCTGCCCTTCAAGACAAGATAGAAACCCTGAAAAATACAGTGCAGGAAATCAGTATCCAGCTCATTGACAGTTGTATGGAGTGCGACGATCTCACGAACGTAAGCAGGAAAATTCTTACATTATGCAGCTACTTAATAACTTATGAGATATTTTGATGTTCATGTTGAATGATGAGTTTAATGCAACCGAAATGAAAACAATTTGCAATTTTAACCAGTTGCATACGTGGACATTTAACAATTGAGTTTAATGTGGTAACATTTTTCCGCTTTTATACATTTGAAGCGATTCTCATGAGTGATCAGAATGGTAGGTTTTCTTCCGTCTAAGCCACGATCACTGTAGCACTTTTACCATTTGCAGAGTCAAATTTAATGCTTCTACTTCTTGTGTGTGTTTTAGGAGTGTGAACAGGAGCGGGAATCTCACAGCCTACTGCAGGATGAATATGAGGAGATGAAAAAGACTCTGATAAACAAGGAGGAGATACTGAAGGTAAGCTTTCCTTCCTATAAAACTGTGTGTGTGTGTGTGTGTGTGTGTGTGTGTGTGTGTGTGTGTGTGTGTGTGTGTGTGTGTGTGTGGGTGTGTGAATAATTGTTTTTTCACATTTTGGTGACTTTTCTCTTTTTCCTCCCCATACAATTGAAGCGATTCTCATGAGTAATCAGTCAGTTTATAAAAGTGTCTGAATGTGTGTAGAAGTAAATATAGATAATAAGCTTTAATTGTTGTACTTCAGGTCTCCTGGGCAGAAGCAGAGGAGAAACATCAGAATGCTGTGGAGAGCATCACACAACTGGAGGTTGAGAAAACTGCCCTTCAAGACAAGATAGAAACCCTGGAAAATACAGCGCTGTATTTGAAGGTCCAGCTCATTGACAGTTGTATGGAGTGCTACGATCTAACGAACGTAAGCAGGAAATTTCTTACATTGTGCAGCTACTTAATAACTTATGAGATAGTTTGAGGTTCATGTTGAATGATGAGTTTAATGCAACCGAAATGAAAACAATTTGCAATTTTAACCAGTTGCATACGTGGACATTTAACACTTGAGTTTAATGTGGTAACATTTTTCCGCTTTTATACATTTGAAGCGATTCTTATGAGTGATCAGAATGGTAGGTTTTCTTCAGTCTAAGCCACGATCACTGTAGCACTTTTACCATTTGCAGAGTCAAATTTGATGCTTCTACTTCTTGTGTGTGTTTTAGGAGTGTGAACAGGAGCAGGAATCTCACAGCCTCCTGCAGGATGAATATGAGGAGATGAAAAAGACTCTGATAAGAAAGGAGGAGTTACTGAAGGTAAGCTTTCCTTCCTATAAAACTGTGTGTGTGTGTGTGTGTGTGTGTGTGTGTGTGTGTGTGTGTGTGTGTGTGTGTGTGTGTGTGTGTGTGTGTGTGTGTGTGAATACTTGTTTTTTCACATTTTGGTGACTTTTCTCTTTTTCCTCCCCATACAATTGAAGCGATTCTCATGAGTAATCAGTCAGTTTATAAAAGTGTCTGAATGTGTGTAGAAGTAAATATACATAATAAGCTTTAATTGTTGTACTTCAGGTCTCCCTGGCAGAAGCAGAAGAGAAACACCAGAATGCTGTTGAGAGCATCACACAGCTAGAGGTTGAGAAATCTGCCCTTCAAGACAAGATAGAAACCCTGAAAAATACAGTGCAGGAAATGAGTATTCAGCTCATTGACAGTTGTATGGAGTGCGACGATCTCACGAACGTAAGCAGGAAAATTCTTACATTATGCAGCTACTTAATAACTTATGAGATATTTTGATGTTCATGTTGAATGATTAGATTAATGCAACCGAAATGAAAACAAATTGCAATTTTAACCAGTTGCATACGTGGACATTTAACACTTGAGTTGAATGTGGTAACATTTTTCCGCTTTTAAACATTTGAAGCGATTCTCATGAGTGATCAGAATGGTAGATTTTCTTCCGTCTAAGCCACGATCACTGTAGCACTTTTACCATTTGCAGAGTCAAATTTGATGCTTCTACTTCTTGTGTGTGTTTTAGGAGTGTGAACAGGAGCGGGAATCTCACAGCCTCCTGCAGAATGAATATGAGGAGATGAAAAAGACTCTGATAAACAAGGAGGAGTTACTGAAGGTAAGCTTTCCTTCCTATAAAACTGTGTGTGTGTGCGTGTGTGTGTGTGTGTGTGTGTGTGTGTGTGTGTGTGTGTGTGTGTGTGTGTGTGTGTGTGTGTGTGTGTGTGTGTGTGAATAATTTTCTCACATTTTGGTGACTTTTCTCTTTTTCCTTCCCATACAATTGAAGCGATTCTCATGAGTAATCATTCAGTTCATAAAAGTGTCTGAATGTGTGTAGAAGTAAATATGGATAATAAGCTTTAATTGTTGTACTTCAGGTCTCCCTGGCAGAAGCAGAGGAGAAACACCAGAATGCTGTGGAGAGCATCACACAACTGGAGGTTGAGAAATCTGCCCTTCAAGACAAGATAGAAACCCTGGAAAATACAGTGCATGACAGTTGTATGGAGTGCGACAAGCTAAAGAACGTAAGCAGGAAAACTCTTACATTATGCAGCTACTTTAGTCACTAATGATGAATTTTGATGTTGATGCTGGATGATGAGTTTAATGCAACCAAAACCAAAACAATTTGCAATAAAATTCCATGGTCCTATGTGGACATTTAACACTTGAGTTAAACACCTTTAACAACCATGTGTGTGTTTTAGAAGCGTGACCGAGAGCAGGAATCTTACAGCCTCCTTCAGGTTGAATATGATAAACTGAAGGTAATCTTTCTTTCTTATGAAACTGTCACTGCTATTCTGTTTGTGTGTAAATGATGAGGATTATTATTATTATTATTATTAATATTATTATTATTATTATTATTAAAATTGAAAACATACACAACAATGCCAAGGATATTAAAAGGTTAGCACAGTGTCACTGTGGCTACTCACTCCATACCGAAAATACTATTTGTAGTGTACTCAGATTTTGTTTTTTGCATGAGTGAAATCATTTACCACAGTCTAGCGGTATGGTTTCTTTATGATCAGTTTCAAAAGTTTTTCTCAAAAGGAGAAAATTCTGAAACTCCACATATCGAGGGAGGGAATGATTAAAAGATGTAAGAAATGAAGATGTTTGTCAAAGTATGCTGAAATTAGTAAAACAGTTAAGTAAATCATGTCTTTATAAAATTAAATATTAAATTTTAAACACACATACACACTTATAAACACATCTGTATTACCCAAATTGGGTCTAATAAATGTAAACTATTGAATTTTATTAAAATTTCCCCTTTTTTACATTTTAAATCCGCTGTGGCAACCCCTAATGGGAGAAGCCGAAAGAGAGTTTAAGTGTACTGCATTTGATTAAATCCTTCTATATTTAATTTTAATAAAATATTTTATATTCTTTAACCAAGCAGGTATTTTATTCAAAACTATTATAAAGCTGATATATACAGTATATACTTATTTTTTCATTGTTTAAGGACATTTTGTTTTTTCCCCCAATAATTTGTAAGATATTATTGTAAGTGATCAGTCAGGTTATTAAAATGTCTGCATGCGTATAGAATAATGGAACTTTTCCTTAATTGTTATACTTTCAGGTCTCCCTGACAAACGTAAAAGAAAAACAGCAGAAAGCTGCAGAGACCATTGCACAGCTGAAGGAGGAGAGGACTGAGCTCACAGGGAGATTGAGAACCTGAGATTGACAGTGAAGCGATTGGAGAACCTGCTCAGTGACATTATTTTTGATAGTGAAAAGCTAACAGAAGTAATTTGAAACAATTCTTGCACTAATAATCTCCTTTTTAAATAAGTGGACTGATCTGACCAAAAACAAAATGTTTTTTTTTTTTTTTTTGTTTTTCAGAAACTGCCACACATCGATCCTCAACATAATATTTAACTATGAGCAAAACTATATATGGATGTAAATATTTCAATGTATATATACTGTATATATAAATACATTTATCAAAAAAACTTTTTTTGCATGTTCTTTGTTATTGGTCATAGCTGACACACACTTATAAAACATTTCTATTTACTGTTAAAATGTTAAAAAGGGTTTTAAGGGATCAGGGTTTTAACCATAACCCTAACCCAGAATATGAACACTGGTAATGGCAGTCTTTAATTCAGTGAGAATTTGTAGCGATAGTTTTGCCATGAAGTATGCATGTGAGGGGCTTTGTCACGGAGCTTTTTCACATAATGTCTGAAATGTCTGTTAAAATCCCAGAAAATGTTAAGTCCTTCACAAATTTGGACATTGACCAGTCAATAATAGTGTGGTCTATGGTAATGATCTTCTTACATACAGTAAGAATAATATTATGTGGTTAGGAACCCATTAACCATTTTACATACAATTTGTTTTCAAGAAGCTGACACATGATTAGAAAGGTCGAGTATATAAGAATGTCATCCAGCATGTCACCCGAAACATTGTTGAGCAGGCACTGTAAAATTGAGGGGAAACTAGAGAGGCCATACGGTATGATCAGGTACAGGTGGCCAGACATTATACTGAAGGCCATCTTCCACTCAGATATGTACTAGATTATATGTACTGTACAGGTCCATTTTAGTTAAGAACTTGGTGTTTTGTATCTATACATTGGTAACACGTAGTAAAGGATAAATGCAGTTCACCCTCCAGTGGTTCAAGGCCTAGTAATCATTGCATCACCGAAGGGTGCCATGAATCCACGAGGAGAAGGAAAAATTCTTTAGTGATTAGATGAAGTGGTAGAGAGTGTACCTAGAAATGAAAGATTGGTGATTGGGGCAGACTTTAATGGGCATGTAGGTGAAGGCAGCTAGACAGGATTGGATGTTGGTCTGTAGAATGGTTTTGGAGGTAAAGAAGAGGAGGAGAGTGAGGACTGAAAGATAAGATAAGATGATGGAAACTAAAGGAGGAAGACTGTAGTGTGAGATTCAGGGAAGAGGTCATACAGGGGCTCGGTGGTGGTAAAGAGGTGCAGGATGTTTAAGCAACTACTGCAGAAGTGATAAAGGAGACGCTAGGAGGGTACTTTGTGTGACATCTGGAAATAGAAAGGAAGAGAAAGAGACGTGGTGGTGAAATGAGCAAGTACAGGAAAGCATAATGAGAAAGAGGTTGGCAAAAACAGAATTGGGATCGACAGAGTGATGAGAAAAGTAGGCAGGAGTACAAGGAGATGTGGCAGCAGGTAAAGAGGGATGTGGCGAAAGCCAAGGAAAAGCCATATGAGAAACTGTGTGAGAAGTTGGACATTAAGAATGGAGAAAAGGATTTGTTGATTGGCCAGGCAGAGGGACAAAACTGGGAAGGACTGTGGTGAGATCTGCTTTGTTGTATGGTTTAGAGACAGTGGCATTAACTAAAAGATAGGAGGTGGAGCTGGAAGTAGCAGAGCTGAAGTTGTTGAAGATTTCGTTGGGAGTGACGAGGATGGACAGGATTAGAAACGAGTTTATTAGAGGGACAGCGGATGTAGGACGTTTTGGAGACAAGGTGAGGGAGTCTCAATTGAAATGGTTTAGACATGTGCAGAGGTAGACCATGGGGTATATCGGTAGGAGAATGCTGAGGATGGAGCCACTAGGAAGGAGAAAAAGAGGAAGACCAAGGAGGAGGTTTATGGATATGGTGAGGGAAGACATGCAGGTAGTTGCCTGGAAAGAGGCAGATGTAGAGGACAGGAGGGTATGGAGATGGATGAGCCGCTGTGGCGACCTCTAAAAGAAGAAGCCGAAATAAGAAGTAGGGAAGACATAAGTAGCAATATTTTGTAGACAATTCGAAACTTAACAGGTAGGGATAATAAAATTGGGGTTATATGGTCATATTTTCTCGACCTTGTGAGAACTTTTTTCCATGCTCACACTTTTTTAACTCATCTTAATGCCTCTACCTGCATGCCTATGTAATTCTGTAAGTGATCTAGGAGAAAGTTGTGATCTACTGTTTTGAATGCAGCACTAAGATCTAGCAAAACTAACAGCGTGATCATCCATCACCCTATTACCTCTGATTGGCCCAGCGAGCATTTTCCTGGGAAGCCGCCTGGGTGGAAAATAAAGGGGGTTGGTAAGCATAAACCATCTGAAAGGTCAATAGTCCAGTGGCAGTGGTAGGCAGCGCGTTATGGCCGTACTCTTCCCACAACAGCTTGTAGGACCATGAGGAGGCATCTTGGGCACAAAAGATAGAGAGTCTGGTCTCTAGCTCCTGATTAAGCCTCTCAGTCTGGCCATTGGTTTGAAAGTGGAACCCAGAGAAGAGGCTGATCGAAAGTTGGCCGTGAATTGGGGGCTCCGGTGAGAGAGGATGTTACAAGGGTGACCGTGCAGACGAAAAATGTGCAGGAGAAGGAGTGCAGCGGTTTCTTTAGGCGAAGGCTAGGGGAATGAAATGTACCATTTTGGAGAACCGATCCACCACGGTAAGAATGACTGTGCATCTGGCAGAGGGAAGAAGTCCCCCCACCGAGAGGCCTTTTGTGTTGCATGCAGGTAGGACAGGCAGCTACAAATTCACTGACATTTTTCTGGACAGTGGGCCACCAGAACCGCTGCAGGAGGAAGGACAGAGCACGGTGAACCCCTGGATAGCAAAACAGAGGTGAGCACCACTGGAGGACTTGGGACTGCAGCTGCTCGGGAACAAAAAGTCCCTTAGCATGGCAACCCTCAGGAACCGGCTGGTCCACAGTGGCAAGTTAACTAGGTCTAGGTCCAGGGAAAGCACGGTAATGGAAGAAGGAAGTGTGGGTGTGGAGGTGGGGTCTCCTTCCTCCACAGGGGAGTGTATCCTTGAAAGAGCGTCAGGAATACCGTTCCTTGATCCCAGGCGGAAGGAGAAGTTAAAATTTAACCTGCCGAAAAAAAGTTCCCAGCGAGCCTGCCAAAGGTTGAGGCATTGGGCGGTGCACAGATACTCCAGGTTGCGGTGATCTGTCAAGACCAAGAAAGGGGTCTCAGCCCCCTCTAACCAGTGACGTCATTCCTCCAGTGCAAGTCTGATGAAAGCTTGCTCCACATCGGGAGGCCACAAAAAAAGATCGGCAGGAGGAGGTCAGTTGGTGGAGAGGGGCAGCAACCGAACTGTAACTTTGAACGGCCTAACCAAATATTCATAGTGACCCGATGGAGTGTTGAACGCCATCTTCCATTCATCCTCTTCCTGGATAAGAAACAAGATGTTAGGCATTCCTCAGGCCCAGTTTTGTAAAAATGAAAGCTCCTTGGAACTGTTCGAAATTCCAGATCCAGAAATTTGAGTCCGTTCCTGAATCCACAAAAGCTGGTGCTCCTGCCCCCAGAGAGTATGCGACTGCTTAGTTCACTGGCTTGTGCGACCCTAATGGCTGGGTAAGAGGGCAACATCAGTGGAGGTTCTATCTTGAATGCTGCCCTGGGTGAACCACACCATGTGGGTAGAGTACGGCCATAACTCGCTGCCTATCAATGCCACTGGACTATCGCCTTTTCACCCCCTTTATTTTTCACCCAGGCGGCTTCCAGAGATATGCTTGCTGGGCCAATCAGAGGTGCCGTCCTGCACCCCATTACCAGATTGGTCAATAAACAATAACAATGTGGATTCATCCTACTGACGTGATGTCACTCCAGGTCGTGTCAAAGATCGCTTTTTTTTTTCCCTTGCCCTGCCCATTTCATCCATGCTTAAATCCACCACTGGGTGACATCGCTTTGAAATAATACAGAGTACGGCCATAACTCGCTGCCTATCACTGCCACTGGACTATCGCCTTTTCAGACGGTTTATGCTTACCAACCCCCTTTATTTTCCACCCAGGCGGCTTCCCAGAGATATGCTTGCTGGGCCGATCAGAGGTGCCGTCCTGCACCCCATTACCAGATTGGTCAATAAACAACAACAATGTGGATTCATCCTACTGACGTGATGTCACTCCAGGTCTTGTCAAAGATCGCTTTTTTTTTTCCTTGCCCTGCCCATTTCATCCATGCTTAAATCCACCACTGGGTGACATCGCTTTGAAATAATACAGAGTACGGCCATAACTCGCTGCCTATCACTGCCACTGGACTATCGCCTTTTCAGACGGTTTATGCTTACCAACCCCCTTTATTTTCCACCCAGGCGGCTTCCCAGAGATATGCTTGCTGGGCCGATCAGAGGTGCCGTCCTGCACCCCATTACCAGATTGGTCAATAAACAACAACAATGTGGATTCATCCAACTGACGTGATGTCACTCCAGGTCTTGTCAAAGATCGCTTTTTTTTCCCCTTGCCCTGCCCATTTCATCTATGCTTAAATCCACCACTGGGTGACATTGCTCTCTCTGATTGGTCTCTCTGATGCTCTTTCTCTGAACACAAACAAGCTGACAACTTGTGGCATGTGGAGTGCAGTAAGTCTTCTATCCCAGCCAACATTTTCATGTTGGCCCTATGCAGGTTTTTGATGGGCTGTCCCTTGAGCCCTGCATGGGCAACCCAAATGGGGCCAAGAGAAATGTGTCCATCAGCTCCACATGGGCCCCATGTGTGTTAGGGGCCCACATGACTCAATCATGGGTCAAGCCACAAATGGCCCCTTTATGGGGTTGTTGTGGGACCACAGTGGGTGAGATTTGGGTCCCTTTAACCCTCTGGAGTCTGAATTGCCGCCGGCGCCCAAACGTGCTTTTTTTTCAGATGCCAGCAAAAAGAGCTGAAACTGCTCGGTCATATTTGATCAAAAATGTCAAAGTAATACATCATTTAAATCTGTAAAGGGTCTACTTTCATTTGTGTATGCTCACTATATAAACAAAACCTTGTATTTTTTTTAAATGAATAAAATAGTCAGGGTGCGCCATCTGTCGCCTTTGTCTGCGTAAACTTTGTTTAGAAACACGTCATCAAAAAGCGCTGAAACTCGGCCAATAGCTGACACACAGAAATAAAAAAATATATCTTTAGACAGCTTAAAGTGTGTAGTTTTAGAATAAGTCGGTGAAATAAAAAAACATATGTTTCCAATGAATATAAATCATGTGAAACCGAGTAGAGGCACAGATTTTCCACCGCACCTCATTATCTGATAATGACCGGACACGCCCCCCCGCTATTCACAGGTAAAACAGTTCACACGTTGAGTCACACACACACACACACACCACACACACACACACACACACACACACACACACCCCGGACAGTGGCAGAAAACAATGGCAGAGAATTTACCTTTTCATCCAAAGAAAATTGCGATTCCGACGAGGAGCGTTGCATTTTGAAGAGCGAGGACTTTCCAGCAAGTTGCTACGATGAGTAAGTTATTTAGTCTTACATTCTGATCATATAAAACTCATATTGTTTGTAGACATCTCTGTCTAGCTTTTGTCAGAATTGCCTTTTAATGTTACAACAAAAATCCGCCAATATCTGCTCATTTGTAACATTAACTGTTTGTAATTGTATGCTCTAAATATTGTTGACGTTATATAAAGTTATATTTTAGCCTCAGTTCAGGTCGGTTTGTGTCACTGATCATCCTGAAATGCTGTTATGTAGTGTTAGCTAGCAGAGATGTTCCAGAATGCTGAGGTGTAAATGCTATATGTACAATGCATGATAACAAATATATATTGTTCAAGTGTATTCATTTAAAAATACTGAAGAATATTTTGTTTGGTTATTTTTAGGAATGTGGCTGCATCACCCTTGCAGTCACTGAAAACTCACACCAGGCCACGCAGGCGTCGCCTCATTTTGAGTTTGACCGAGAATCATCCTGAGTAAGTACATATTTTATATTTTCTTAAATTATATTTAGTTTGAATCATTATTGCATTGTATGACATATGCAAACAACTTTACCAATGACACAATTAGTGATGTTCGTGTGTGTGTTTCATAAACAGATGTGATCAAGCACCTGCTCCAAAAAGGGCAAAGGCAGCACACACAGTCCACCATGTCATGGAAGGATCAGACAGATAACGACACAGTTCCACAGACTCTGCGATTCCTGCCCGCACGTGAACCTGAACCTCAACTGAGGTCTTTTGACTCTCATTCTCCATTTAGTCTATTTAAAATGTTTTTCCCGGACAGTTTTGTGTCAACTTTGTGCCACAACACAAATGCTCAAGCTGCCAAGTCAATAGCCAAGGGACGCAAATACAAATGGAGCGATGTAACCGTGAGTGAGATGTATCACTACATTGGGCTCTTATTTTACATGGCAATGGTAAAGTTGCCCTCCATCATAGACTACTGGTGACAGAGCAGAATTTTCACAGTTCCCTTTCCAGCAACAGTTATGTCAAGGGACAGATACAGGAACATTTTGTGGAATGTACACATGAGTCACCCAGATGCAGACAAAGAAAACGACAGAAAGAGGGGCACATCTGAACATGACCGTCTTTTCAGAGTGAAACCGCTTATGGACACATTCCGTAAGACATGCAAAGCAATTTATCATCCTAGAACGGGCATCATCAAATGGCGGACGGCGGTCCGGTCCGGACCGAGTGACGAGTCTGCCCGGACCCGTTAAAATCTTTGATATTAATAAAAATATAAATCATTTGTTCATGCGCAGCTAATCTAGTAATTACGACAGGAGCGTCATCAATAGCCAAGCCAATCAAATCGATTGTTTACCTTTCAGCAACAGCGAGTGTGAGAGAGAGATAGAGAGGAGATGAGAGAAAATGGCTTGCTCAAAAATGAGAAAAGTAGATGCTGAAAACCGAACTTTTAAAGATGAATGAACGGACAAATACATGTTTATTCTGCCTGCAGCCAGTTCTAAACCTTTGTGTCTCATATGCTGTGAAAATGTGGCGTTAATAAAAAGTGGCAACGTTAAGCGTCACTATGAGACCAAACACGGGTCGTTTGAGGAAATGTACCCGCAGA
>JBCEWE010001754.1:0-23818 GCA_039877035.1 Silurus lanzhouensis
ATTCTTTCAAGATTAATAGATTTGTTTAATAGATGTAGGGAGAAAAAAAAATAAACAAATGGAACATGTTTGTATGTTTGTAATCTTGCGTACCAGTGTAGATTATTCTTTACCAGAGATTTAAAGCACTTTTGTACGTCGCTCTGGATAAGGGCGTCTGCTAAATGCCGCAAATGTAAATGTAAATGTAAATGTGCTATACCTCTGATTCATTGTTGAGGAATTTTTTTTGGAGTTCTAGAAGTTCTATCTTTTGCAGACAGAGAGCTCTTTATATACAAAATAAGCTCCACACACCCTTCAGCAAATAATTATTTTATGAACATTGCTCTATTTCAGTTGCCCAATATTAGACAGAAATTGTCTATTTATTGGATCTGATCAAGTGTTTACAAAAACATACCAAAGACATTAGCTCAAATTTGATTATTCATTGGTCGTTCTTAATATTGAACCTTGGAACAAATCCATTTAATCAATTGGCAATCACATAGGATAATAACTAAAAACGGCTAATAAATATGCTCGTTTGAATAATTTTTAATTACATGCTTTCATACTGAAGTCTATTTAGTGCCAGACCATTAGATTTTCATTAGTCATTAGTTATCTTAAATTGTAACTATAATAATACTTTGCACTGTTACTTTATTTGTGTATTATTGTCAGTGTCTATGTTTTCTACGGTTTTGAAATTGACAACTTATACTCACATTATTACGTTTTCAATATATAGTTAACCAGCCTTCTGAGAAAGTACAGCCGGCTCTGTCCTCTCCTGCACAGAGTGTCCATGTTGCAGTCCAGTTCTATCATTCAGCTGCACAACCAGGTTGTAGATCTTTACAATCACAGTCTCAGTTGATAGTTACAAGCATCGTTGAGCTTCCTCAAGGCACCACCATCTCCCTGGACTTTTGTGTTGAGGTGCAGGTTGTCAAATTCATACCATGCAACAAAGTCCTGAATCAGTTCCTGTACTCCTCCTTCTGTCCCCTCATGATACAGCCCACATATCAGTGTCATCCGCAAACTTTGTATGTGGCTCTGAGTTGTATTAAAAGTCTGATGTGTACAGGGTGAACAGAACTAGAGAGAGCACATCCCTTGTGGTGCTACTGTACTGCAGACCATGTCAGACCTACAGTCGCACGTACTGAGGTCTGCCTGTCAGGTAGTCTGTAAACTATGCCACCAGGTGTAAGCCCACTCCCATCTGTCAGTTTATCTCTGAGGAGTAGCCGCTGGATAGTGTTGAAAGCACTGGATAAGTCAAGAAATGTAATCCTCACTGTTGGAGTCCTCACAATCCGGACTGCTGACACTATCCATGTAAGAGAGGATCGTTGACATGTATAATATGTATTGAATTGTCTTAAAAATTAGTAACTTCCTAACTGTTGTATTAAACCAAGTTAGCTGGATTTACTTTGCTAATGTGTGATTAGATTAGATTCTAGTTGCTAACATAATTAGTTTGGCAGCTAATGGAGAATATTTCATTCTTAAATAGTATAGTTGCATTAGTCAAGTCAAGTCAGGAAGCTTTTATTGTCATTTCAACCATATATAGCTGATGCAGTACACAGTGAAATGAAACAACGTTCCTCCAGAATGCAGGTGCTACATAAAACAACATAAAACACAGTCACAGAACTGAAAAAAACACAGGGCCAAGAACTAGATAGGAGATCACAAAATAGCTCCGCCAGTAAACCTGTCTTAACAAAATAAGGTGCACAGTAATAGAAAACTGTAAACAATATTGTGCAATTTAAACAAATAGGAGCAACCAAGATAAAGTGAACAGTGGCAAAAATATGTGGACAGAATATTGTGCAGAACAATAGCAGCAATCCCGGAAGATGTGCAAAAAACGGCATGTAAACATTTTTGTAAATGATTAGTGTGAGTGGTACTTAATCATGGGTGTGCGAAGTGTATGATGTGTGTTGAGTCCGGTTTGTACAGATCAGTCACACAAGTGAGTATTATTGGCTCTCTGTATGCTGACTCGGCGTTCTTGCTGATTAGACCACCACGGTTGTGTCATCGGCAAACTTGATGTGATTCGAGCTGTGCGTTGCTACACATTCGTGAGTCAGCAGAGTAAAGAGCAGAGACTGAGCACACAGCCCTGAGGGGCTCCAGTGTGGTGGTGCTGGAGATGCTGTTTCCGATCCAGACTGACTGAGGTCTCCCAGTCAGGACGTCCAGGATCCAGTTACAGAGGGAGGTGTTCAGGCCCAGTAGGCTCAACTTCTCAATCAGGTACTGAGAGACAATCGTGTTAAATGCTGAGTTGAAGTCTATGAAAAGCATCCTTACAGATTCTCAGCTAAAATGTCACAACCAAACCAATTAGTCTTTTTCTCAGGTTGGAAGTCTGTATATCAAAATGAGTGAACATGTTCTCAGAATTGTATGTCTGTACAGATTTGTACAAATTGTGAGTACATGTTTGAAATATGTGCAGTGAGAAATTGCTCTCAGTGAGTCTTTACCTCGTTAACGAGAAAAACGTGCAACTCTAGATTAAACAATGATCAACCAGTTCTGTGAAATAGCTCAGAGGTGCAACTCTTGAAGACTGATTTGGCAGGGTCACATATATATACAGTGCACAACAAGTGTTCCCCTTTCTGATAAGGAGCTGAAGGAAGAAGGATTAAGACTGTGTGGTGGAAGAGTACAGACACAACAGAGGAAGGGTATAATATGCCAAAGATACACAGAGATTCCAGATGAAATCAGGGCAGATCACTTTATCATCATGGCCTTACAATGGAAGAGCTGGTCGAAGGGTGCAGCCAAATGTTGGAAGAACAACTTTGTCATCAATAATTCAATCATTTCGTAGAGAGAACAGGTATGTAATGTACTGTATAGTACAGTAATACTTTAGACTTACTGTTACATATACTGTAACACACCTTAGGTTATCCATGCATACAGTATTCTTAGTTATTTACTGTATGAATCAAAATCCTGTGATTCTTATACTACTATAATTTACAATATATTTTCTCATGTAGGACTGCAAGACAACCTCGCAGGGTGGCAGAGGGCCCCTTTTCACACCTCAGCAGGAGGAAGCTATTTGCAACATGGTTATGTCCAACAATGCCATAAGACTAAGGGAGATACAAAGTGCTATTGTTGAAGATGACGATATCTTTGAAAATATACAATCTGTCAGCATTTCAACTATAGACAGGGTCTTAAAAGACATGTAATCACCATGAAGCAGCTGTACAATGTACCCTTTGAAAGAAATGCTTACAGAGTGAAAGAGCTACGACTCCAGTTTGTACAGGTATGTTGTATACCCACTATACTGTAAGAGTAACTTCTACACATTTGATATTGGTGGAACTTCATATATCTTTACATTTGATGTAGCTGTAAACAATGAAGACAAATACTGTAATTTATGCACACTGTTTTTCTGGTATATAGCGCATAATGGAAATGGAATCAAGAGAACCACCTGGTTTCAACCTGGCCAAAGGCAGAAGGCGTGGTAGAAATCTAATCGGCCAGAGAGCTACTTCTGATGTCCCAGGCTAACGTGGAGGAAATATCAATATGTGTGTTGCTATTTCAGACCAAGGTGTGCTAGCTCATATTCCTATTATGGGACCGTACAACACACAGCATCTCCTTACATTCCTAGACAATCTCTATAGAAATGTCATTCCTGAAGATGAGAGGGACCTCAATCGAGATGATCTACCAAAGTATGTAGTAATTTGTGACAATGTCAGTTTCCATCACTCTGACAACATCAGGCAGTGGTTTGTCCACCACCGCAGGATGCTGATTGAATTCCTTCCACCCTACTCCCCGTTCCTGAACCCAGATAAAGAGTTTTCTCGGCTTGGAGGTGGAAGGATTATGATCATCAGCCACATAAGCAGATGACACTGCTGGCTGCCATGGATGCAGCATGTGAGGACATCTCAGCAGATGCGGCAGAGGCTGGATTGGGCACTCAAGAAGATTCTTTCCACCGTGCATAGCAAGGGAAAATATATGTTGTGATGTAGATGAGAATCTGTGGCCCAACACACAGGACCGACATGACGCATAGGAAAACTGCCACGTAATTTCACCTTTACCTTCTGTTGTACATGTATAGTTTCTCCCACTTTGTCTTTTTCAGCTTTCCATTTGTCAGTAAATAGCCTATGTGTAGTTGATGCACAATGGTTTGCAAGAGTAACTTCTTTTTTTTACCGGAGGGACACTGTAAAATATGACACACACCAGTACGTTAATTTAGTGGTTATTTACATTTACATTTGCAGCATTTGGCAGACGCCCTTATCCAGAGCGACTTACAACTGAGCAGGGGAGGGTTTTTTAGGGCTTTTGCTCAAGGGCCCAGCAGTGGCCCTGCAGTGGCAGCTTGGTGGTGGGATTTGAACCTGTGATCTTCTGATCCAAAGCCCAATGCCTTAACCACTGAGCTACCACCTCCCGGTTATCCACTATGTTGTGCAGTTTGTACGTGTTGTTTTGAGAAATGCACTTAGAGATCTGCAAACTTCAATTCTGATCTGAGAAATGACTGAAAGCAGTTGAGAAAACTGTAGTATTATTATTATTATTATACTTATTATACTTATTATACTTATTATTATTATTATTATTATAACTGTTATAAACTCGGCTACTATTGGTCAGTCATGTTTGTTGCGAGAGAACGATCTCGTGTTGAACTCAGTCTTGCATTCACACACACACACTCATACACACACTCATACACACGCGTGCACTGAGGCGGTGGTTTCGAGTCGGGCGCGCGCGCGGGCTATGTGATGGTGGAGGAGGTGCTGTGCGCGCGAACGGGAGTGCGGAGAGAGCGGAGAGAGCGGGCATGATGCTGCTGGAACCCGCAGCTCCCCCCGCCACCACAGTGAGTGACAAAATAACTATTCTACTGCGAGCTGTCAGACTGCAGGACCACAGTGTCCTCGCGGTTCAAATGGAGTCCTGTATTATTTATACAGAGCTTTGGAGAATTAAAAGGCACTTTGGGCAAAACTTTGCATGCGCGCATGCGAAGATACTTTGGTGGTGGTGTAATAGTAACTATTTCACTATATCAATGTTTTAGCACAATTTTGGGTCATTCGCTTATTGAATAACATGTCGAAATAGAACTAATGAGAACTCACCCATACTATGAGACGTTAGTTAATGTTGTAATTTGGGACGCAGCCAGAATCTAGAGAATCTCTATAAATATTTCTTAAAACTCTGCCATATAAACTAAACACAAGTACAATTCGCAATCAAACCATTATTAATAAAACACTAAGTAATAAGTAATAATGCACTTTTAGTCTTTAAACTCTTAAAGAAGCTTTTGGGAAAGGAGGGGATGTTTTTGTTGGATGAGCACGACTTGGAGCCCTTTCTGAAAGTGAAACCCTCTGTTCCAAATGTGTTTTAACAAAAAAAAAATATAAATAAAATATTGCTTCCATTTTAACAGTAACCAAATTACAAAGTGTGGTGTGCACTGGTCCCATTTGGCTAAATATAGCCTTTATTTTTTCAGTTGTTCATCCAGAGATACACAATATGGACAAAAGTTTGTAGACACCTGACCATAAGATCTGCATGTTCTTTTTCAACATCCATTTCACATTTCATCCCAATTTGCTGTCATAATACCCTCTACTCTTCTGTAAAGATGTTCCACTATTCCACTCATTTTGGAGTGTGTTTGTAGAGATTTTTGTTGATTTAACTACAAGTGTGTTAGTAAAGGTTTATGATGAGGAGGCCTGAGGTACAGTCAGCGAAGTGGGTGTCTGTATGACTTTGACCCCTCTGGGCCTGAGTTTGCTACTTAGTTTGACTGAGTTTGATTTCTTCTTTAACTCCATGGTTTGTTATATCAATTTACCTCAAATCAGATTCATTTGTTAGTGGAGCATGTTGCTTGCCTCTTGTAAGCCTTTTATTATTCTAATCACAGCTTTTGTGATTTTCCCAAAAACTGGGAAATTCAAAAAATTAGAAATATGCTAATAGATTTGTAAAATGGGGTGTCATCATGACATCGTGACATCTTGTGGCAATTTACACACACAAGTAGGCTCGTGCTGCACAGACATCAAGCATCCTTGCCATTTTCCCCTCCACTGACTGCAGTTGTGCTGCTCATTATAGTCTGCTGCTAGTTTAATATCAATAGCTTATGAAATTGAGTTCGCTGTTTAATCAGGTTATGTTTACTTCACGTTGTCAGACCGGATGCAACACCTGCAAATTTTTTGGATGATCTTTAACTGTGCTAAGATGAACATATTTTATCCATGAATGGAATTTTTAATTCCTGTGTAATGAGTTGACTCTAAAATGATGTCCCCGGTTATTCATTGTAAGTAACAGCAGAAGGCAATGTAGCTCTTAAAATTACGTGTCCATGTGAGCCTAGATAAAGGTCAGGAATGACCTGCATCCCACCACTTCTCAACTGCTGACCTTTTATATCTTGACCTAATACACAAAAAACATAACTTAAGTGAATTCTTTATGCAGATAAAGATGCAATTATATTTAGAAATGCTCTGTGATCTATCATGTAGTTGAGACTGTTGTTTATGAAGCCCAATGTTCCTGAAGGGATGTTGCTTTGTTTCACTGAGTGCTGTGTGCATGGTTGAAATTGCAATCAAGCCACTTGACATTGACTTGATCATTCTGCTTAGACCACTAAATACCAGAAGTCTAGTGCAACCTACTAAATTGACTGCTTTAAAAGTACAAGTATAAGAAGTTCTGCTGTCAATTGTAATAATTGGTGTAATTTTTTGTTGTTGATCTGTATTGTGTCCAGGACAGGGTGTATTTAGCTCATTTCTGGCACACAAAGAATGCTTTAACTCCACCAGAGCCATCAGTCCACTTCTTTTCTAAAACAGGACAGGCAGTTGTGATTCTGTGTGCATAAAAAGATTTAGAAAGGCCTTTAAAGATTCAACAGGCATTCAACAGATTTGTAGATTCATAGGCTTCTATAAAGGTAGGAAAGATCAGAAAATGCAGCACAAACTCTTTTGCATTTTATTATTGACATGCAGAAGGCATTGCATACTGACAAATATTTATTACAAAATATTTATTTCATATCTCGCACTAAAATACAGAGGATCAGCAGTGTATCAATTTTTTAAACACTGTTTTTAGCAATGAAAGTGAATGTAATTAACCACAACGCATTGGGTTTTCTTCAGTATGTTGCTGTTGAATCCTACTGAAATGCAATCGCCATCAGTCTAAGCTGTTCTCAGGGGTTGGTGTTGATTTCTAAAAAATTCACATATGTATAGTTTCTTGCAGGCCTTTTTTTTTTTTTTTTATAAATCAAGCATTTCAGAGTCTTTCCTCTAATTCATACCTTTAAATCATTAGCTTAATCAGTGCAATTCAGTCTCTCTTCAGACCCTCAGGCTAGACTTTGTGTGCAATTGCTTGGTCAATTCATCTATATTTGCCAATGCATTTGAAACTATTTCCTGAACATTTTTGAACTACAGACTGCACAGAGCTGCCAGAAAACAAAAGTGTCTGTAAAATCACAAAGCAAAGATATGTATTACCTGTATATTGGCAAGCTCGTCAGTAATCTTTATTATTCTTTTTTATGTACAAAATATCTTGCACAAGCAAATTGTGTATTTAGACTTCTAATACTATTTTCAAATGAGTCACACTGTGATGGAGGTTGTACATGGGATAGTGTCACTTAAAAAAATCCCATCCTATAACAATAATAATTTATTTCATTGATTATTTCTGACATCTGTCTATTGAACAGTTTTTCTCTTGTTTATTCATGCTATACATCATTTAATCCTTTATTTAACCAGTCAGAAGACCTGTGCAATACAGGGGAATGCAGGTAGATGATGCAGATGGTGATATTGAGAATTTTTTAGTTGTACATAATACTGCAAAAATAATATTCAGGCAAAATGGAAGATTTATAGAATATGCAATTTTTATAGATTTCTGGAGGCACAGTAGCATTTAATATATGTTATGTTTTTGTAAATTAGGTTATGATTGAAAATATATTATGTTATGTAAACTATTTTAGATGTCATTTGTTTCTGTCATGATGACTTCATTTAACAAACTGCACACACGCACGCACACACATGCAATTATAATTTATACATTATATTATTATATATTATCATTACTATTGTTGTTGTTGCAGTTGTTTGTTTTTGACATAATTGTTATTTGGATATGCTCTCATTAGTATTTCTAATATAATTATTACAGTGACTGAATCCTTTCCACAAAGAACAAAAGTAAATGGCAATCATTACTTTTAACATTTGCCTGCTAATGGATTATAATTATGAATAAGCCTAAGATCAACCTTGTCTGCTTGGGCTTTTGATCCTACTTTAAATCTAAATAAAGTTATTCAACTAATAAAAATAACCATGTTTTAAGGCTTCCACGTAAAAGAAAATGGGTGGACTTCAACACCATTCACTGAACCCTGTTTTTTTTTCACAAAAAGCTCGCTTTACAAATCATTGGATTCTGATAAGCATGTCCTTTATTATAGTAAAAAACTATTTTCTTGCAAACAAGTGACTGTAATCACATAGAAAATGTACTTATTTCAAACATTTGGATATCTTGTTTCCACTGTTAGGTGCCCCATGTTGTTTTTGTTACTGATGTATTCGAGCTGGGGTTGTTGTTCAGCTGTTAACACCTAAGGCATGATATAGTTGCAGCATGTGTACTTTGTGGCCATGCGTGTGTAATCTCCCAAGAATCTGTTTCTCTGTTTATATGATTGTCATGTGTTGGAAAGAGAGCTCGGTTGAGAGAGATTTAAGTGAGCTGAATCTAAATCTATGTTGTCTGCTGCATCAGTGTGAGTAATCAGCTCATAAATCATGTTTTCTTATTCAGTACAAGCTTCTAAATCACTTCTCTGTTATGACTTTTGTAGTTCTCTAAACAGTATACAAGCTTGTTGGTTATTGTTCATTCTAAGTCTACTGCTTGAGGAACAAGACTTTCTCAGCTAGAAAGTGTTTACACCGGAACAATCTTTGGAAATTTGTTTTAGGGCACTTACAAAAATTTAGGTTAGAGCTCCTCTCTCAGTTTTTGGCCTGTAACAGAGTCATTGTACAATGTGTTAGTACAGATAACAAGTACGCTTTTTTTATATAGTGTATGAAGTGCAGCATGATGAGTTAACTGTGTGACAGCCGAGGGAATTTATTTCCACAACCTGGGTACATGTATGTACAAGGTTCATTATTACATATATTTCTTGTGATTTGGAGGTGCAGTCATGCCTTGTGATTAGGTATACTCATAATTACCGTAATTTCCGGACTATTAAGCGCACCCAATATAAGCCGACACCCACTGAATTTTACAAAGATTTGTATTTTGAACATAAATAAGCCGCACCTGTCTATAAGCCTGTCTACACTGAAACTAATGAACTTTACACAGGCTTTAATGAAAGACAGTGTCTGTTACTGTCAGGGAACCACCTGCCACGCCCCCTTTGGTGGCTCTCTATGCCTCCACTATCCATAGAGCTCCAGGTTTAACCACGCACACCTGGAGCTCATCATCACTCATGCCTCCACTCTCTCTGAAGCTCCAGGTTTAACGAGGCACACCTGAAGCTCATCATCACTCCACCCCGCTCCTACATAAACCCCTCACTCACATTCACCCGCCGTTCGTTATTGTTTATGTTGGACTTCCCGTACTGCATGTTTTGGCGTTCCGGTTTACATACAGGACTTCTTTCATCCGTTACACGGTGTAACGCGTGAAATATGTTGTGGCTCCTTTAAGAGCAAAGCGGCATTTTGGAGATAGCCTGCCGCTGCATTTTACCGCTGTTACTGCATGTGTGCAAGACCGAGGAATATGACCTTATTATTTTCTGATGCTCATTTCTAAGTTTCTTTGACTAACCCGTAACGCTGTTGCTAAGAAAATAAAAAAGCACGAGTTTTGGAAACCTGTCTGTGCTTATATGATTTCTGTTGCAACTGGAGTTAGTAAGCTCTCCCATAACCCAGACTCAACGTGTTACAACGGCTTGTATCTAAACATTAGCCGACTAAGAAAGTCATTGTTCACTGTCTTCCTCCTTCCTTTCACAACAATTTCTTTCGAGAGATTTTCTTTTGGCGTGTCGTGCGTTTAAACAACGAAGCGGCTAATTTATGGATTTTTTTCTGGGTTTTTCCCGGTTTCACAAGCTTAAAGCCAAAAAACTAAGCCCCATAACATTAGACCAATAAAATTGCCGATCGGGCATGAAAAACGCACTTCACCTGTGTTCTGATCTGCACGGCATCGGGAGAAAAGCTTTACCGATGGCGGGGTTCAAAACGTGGGAAAAAGAAGCGGCTTATATTCCGGAAAATACGGTACTCAGTTTTTTTCTTTTTTATGTCAAAGACCAGTCATTAAAAACAATTACACTGCATGTGGCTTGAATAAAACATGCTACAGAGTGAAGTTTGACAAGGTGTTTTTTTATTGTAGGAAAGAATCAGTGTTTTAAATCTGACATGAGCAGCTGATTACATGGCTCAGACAGCATGCAGGGGGGACAACCTGCATGATTGAGGTACAGGAGTCCAATTTCAAGCACTGACTGGGCTGAGAAATAGAGGCAGATCCTATGTATTATGTATAAAAGATTGCACCTGCATGATTGAGGTAGGTCAGCAGAATGAGTAGAGAAATGCTTCAAGGTTATGTGCCTTGTAAATGATTTACTCACAGGGTTCTCCAGGGAGGTCAAATGATCATGGCATGGCACTGGATCTCCAATGATATTCAGCCTCTCAGTCTAGCAAAAGATTAGTTTCAGTTAAGAAACTACTACCAGAAAATGCTGGGGATACAAGGATTGATAATATCTGACTGGGTAAAGGCAGTTGATAAGTTAAAAGAATTAAGATCTGTTTTTTCCAACAAAGGCCATGCTTTGAAGTTGACTTGTTTATTACAATAATCTCGCTTAGCCAAGCCTTAATCTCCTAACAGTCATTCAAGTATTGGGTAAAATACTTTGGGATTTAGCAGAATTCTTCAAGCTGGCAGGAGATCTTGGGCCAAAGCAGCTTTGGGATCTGGTCCTTTTCCTTTTTATAAGAATTGATATCAGCTTCACCTAATCATAACCCACATTTTTAGTTATAGTTTCAACAATGTTTATCAAAGTTAAAATGCTGCATTTTGTGCTCAGTGTGCAGTTTTTCGAATTGTTTATATGTAAAATGTTTGTTTATTAACAAGGTCTTTAAGGGTTGCTATTAATTTAAACAGAGAGTATGCACAGGAGCGCATAGCTGAGCAACTGGGAGGAAATTAAATTTTACATTAAAAGTTTGTTAGTAATCATTAGCAACAGCCATAAGTCCATGAGTCACCAATAGGCAAAAGTGTTTCTGCATGCAATCATTTGACAAGTGCTTTTATCCGAATAGCCATCAAGCAACATGAAATCCAATCTTGCTCAAGTGCAAGGCAGTGTCTGGTAGGCTGGATCTTGGATGACAAATGAACAAAACAAAGACACAACAGCAAATCAGAAACAACAGAAAATTCAGAAAACACAACAGAAATTTCAGATACACATCAACATTACAATGGAAGAAGAGGTCTCCACTGAAAATCACAGGCTCATTGCTGATTTGTTCAGTGCATCAAATGGACATAGAAGAATAGCTGTTTTTCAGTCTGTTATCTAGATCACACAGCAAAAACAATATATTGTGTAAATAATTATGGTCTTAAAGTGGGAACTAGTTCTTTCTTTCGAATAACCCAGCTCTAAGACTGATGCTCACTGTATTTAGTATAGGAGTTTTTCAAGTTGTTCATGTCAAGTTAAGTTAGTTCAATTTTGAGTGTTGGCTGTATTTCTAAATTTGTTGTTGTGTTTTTACAGATCACAATACTCTGGCATTTCTATGAGTTCTAACTGAGTTAAGAAAATGTTATACTACAGTCAGAGACCTACCTTACCAATGGAGAATAAATTTAAAACAAAATACCTAAAAACAGTGTTGCCCAACCCCGGGTCAATTGGTACCTGGCCGCACTTAAAGAAACATAACTTACATTATTTCTGTTTTATATATTATCTGATTCTGAACGATTTTTTTATTTTGGAAAATTACCGGATTTTAACTTCCACATCTGTCTATGACTCACTCTTGATGCATGTCATGATGCTTCCCTCGGTCACGTGTGTTACCTACATCCGCTACCTTCTTAAAGGGGCTGCTCCCGCCACTAACACATAATACATTACTGCTAAATTGAAACCCCCAGGCTAGCAAAATGAACAAAACACAACAGAGTGGATTCACTTTTATTATTATATTTAAAAAATACCAGTTTTTATGCCAGTCATTTCATTTTATTTTGTTGTATTTATCCGCCACACTTTAAAGTCCGTGAAAATATTGTCTGACATTAAACCGGTCCTTGGCGCAAAAAGGTTGGGAACCGCTGCCTTAAAATACACCTTGAGTTAGATACAGCTTCATTATATCTTAATAAAGTCTACTCACAAATCACACCTTAAGGGAGACAGAAACAATTTCCTTGATTTCCACCTGATATTCAAAACAAAAAAGCACTTACACTACTACTATGCAATTAAGTTCCAATTGACTTTCTCAGCTGCTTTGGAGCATTTCTCGAATCATCCTTAGGATTTGGAAACCAGTGAGTGGATTTTCAAAACAGTGTGTACAAACAGCACAACACAGTGGATTTTTTGCAAAAGCCTGTACTTTTCTCAAAATCCTTAGTTAATCTCTCAAAAGTAAGTATTTGTGTCAATAAATACATTTCATTCAATTAAGAAAAGTCCCTTCGCCATTGTTCACAAGCAAGATCATCAAAATTTTTAGTTGTGTTGTCAGTATGACACTGCACAATTTCAGTATTTCTTGATATAAACTACAGTTTGGATTACAGTTATTGAAAATGCACAAAATTTGACTTCCTTCTGTATGACATCTATGAATTTCAGCAGCATTCATTTATTTGATTGCATATTTGCAAGAGACTGCACAGGATTCACACTTTTACTGTACTGCATGAGTGTCTGTTTGTGTTTTGGTTGTTCATACATGTTTAGAAACTAAAATTTTGTGTGTTGCTCTGTTGCCAAATGAATGTTTATAAGATTCACCTTTGACCTCTTTTAGGGAACTGGATGATCATTGGTTGATCTGATGCCATTCACTCTCCTTCATTAGTGAAATTCAAGATTCATCTGCACAATTCATTTTGTATAATAAACATTTCAATAAACATTTACCAAAAAAAAGTTTAATAGAAATTTTAACTTGACAGATTATGACAACTGGTTTAAACATTTTGCATTCAATGACTTATGCAATGAACTGATGATAAGATGTTTTGTGGGTTGACTATTTAGGTGAAACCTTTTGTATATTGTAAAACGTATTTTGATCAACATGATAATGTAGGAAACAGCAGCCAATTGTACACAATCGATTAAATGAATGTACTAAAGCATTCGATCAAAGCAACAAGAAATGTTTTTATGATGTGCACAAGTGAGTAAATGATGTGGAGGTTGAACAAGGAGTTTTGAGAATTTCATCTCTTATCTGAGATACGCTCCAAAGCAACTAAGAAAATGTGATGTGACATTTATTTGCAGAGTACAAACATGAAACACAAACATAAGGATTAAACCAGGAAAATGACCAGACACATGAACAAGACGAACAGTAACCACGATGAAAGACAAATGAGAGACACTGATTGTTGTGTGTGTCGTCTTAATACAAGTGCTAATTATTGTGTATATTAAAAAAATGCGGGGTCATTTTAAATGTGACAATGCAGTGACTTGTGAGAAACAGTCTCTGTAATCCTGACAAGAGTCTAAATTCTAAAGACTAAAATCATTTAGCAAATGAGAAATTGATTATAAAGACAAGCTAATTATAATGAGTTAAGCCAACTGAATGAACAGGATGCAAATAAATTACTGATTTGTATGCCCTAAGTTATGAAAAGAGCTTTGGTGTACCCACAGAAATGGTACATGGTCCCTTGTCAAATACAACACACCACACAGTGGGATTTTTTGCATACTCTTTGGATTTCTGTTTATTATTATTGGTATTATTAATAGTTTTTATTTCTGAAATATTCTTCTGCACTCAGCATTCAGTGATGATGTGGAAAAACATTTCTATTCTGTGGAAGCTGGTAAATTCTTTTCTCTTCCTGCCCCTGCTTTTGTCAGGAGATTATTAATTCTTCAGTTCTTTGTTGACATTGTTCTATGGTTGCTGCCTAGATGAGATAAGAAACTTATTTACTTCTGTCAAATTCAGCGGCCAGCTGAAATTTTCTTATTTTCTTACAGTCTTATCATTTTTACTGTGCAACATGTTCAGTTTTAAAATGAGGCCCCTGTATTTATTCATCAAGGTATGAGTTCTAAAACTCTGTGAACAGTAAAATTATTAGATTTTTAGAAAAATATATATTTTTTATATTTAAATACAGAAAGTCAACATTCATAATTTTGCATATTTATTTTCCAATATTCTGCACTATTTGTAGATTTTTCACTTGCTGCTGTCAGTTTAACTTTTGAACTGTTGCATTCTAATTATTATGCATTATAACATTACACATTTTTGAAGAAAGTTTATAATTAACATTTTTAAAATTCTGTATATTGGAAATAATGTATGTGTATTTTGTACATACTATAGATAGAGCTGGCATCAGATGTTGCCTTATTGTTCTCAGGGTCAATGTTTTCACCCCTCTGGCTTTCAGTATCAGGGCCAAAGGAAATTGTTTCTTTTTATTCTGTTATACTTGGTGTGAGGAGGTGTGGAGGCCCTATTATTTGTAGTGACAAAAGGCTGAACAACTCATCTCAGATCCTCCTGCTGTCAGATTTTGAGGTGGAGAGCATTTGGCAATGAAGTGGGGTGAAAGTGTTAGAAAGATTAAGGTGGAGAATGATAAATGTAAAGGATTATTAAGCAAGGATAAGGTAGAGACACTTATAGGAATTCAAGGTATTTGGCTTTTTACTTTCATTTTTAAACTATACTGTTGGACTGGACTGACTGAAATATGAATATGGATGCAATGAATTAAGAAGATCAGAAAATTAACATTTATGTTGATTTTTGTCAGGCAGCTTTATTCAGTGACTTTAAAATTTCTATCAATAACCACTTTCTGATGCTGGATAATTCTTCTCCCATGTCCCTCCTCTGCACATGTCCAAACCATCTCAATTGCGCCTCCCTCACCTTGTCCTCATCACCACTGTTCAAAAATTCTAAAATACTAAATACACTCTCCACCACTTCATCTAACTTCATCACTTCAGAAATTTTATTTCTCTTTCATCTCACAACCCACTTGTGGAGCATAGGCACTAATGACATTTATCATCACCCCTTTAAATTTCAGCTTTACGTTCATCACCCTATTAGAAACTCTCTTCACCACCACTACAATCTTGGCAAACTCTTCCCTCAGGATCACCCCCACACCATTTCTCTTTCCATCCACACTATGAAAGAACAGTTTAAACAAACCTCCAATGTTTCTGTAGACGTCTTTCTCCATCTCATCCTCAACATTGTCAGGAATCCACCTGTCATGTTTCTGTGTTGTCTGAAGCTCCCGGCTTCGATTGTGCACACCTGGGACTCATTCACTCACTCATCTCCAGCTCCTACATAAACCCCTCCTTCACCCGCACTCTTGGTCCGTTATTGTTGGTTCGTGTTTATTGGCATGTGTTGGTGTTGCGTATCCCTATACGTTCCTTCCGTTTCGGACTCCACACTCTGATATATTTGATATATTTATTATGTCTGTAAGAAAAGTATTCTCTGACAAAGCTAATTTCAAATTTTGTTACCTAATTATTGTAACCAGGCTGAACATCCTCTATATCGTCTGTCAGTCTCTCACAGAACAACCACTATGATCCAAACCAGTCTGGGTTCAAAGCGGCACATTTCACAGAGATGGCCCTTTTGGCTGTTTCTGAGAAACTGCACGCTGCTCAATCAGCCAAGCTGTCATCTATACTTATCTTCCTGGACCTTTCAGCAGCATTGACACAGTCAACCACAAGACTCTCTTGTCTACTCCCAAGAGCCTCGGTATCCGTGGAACAGCATGGGGATGGTTCGCTTCCTAACTTGGTAGTCGCTCACACCAGGTAACATGGAGAGCATCCACATCTGCCCTGTGCAGACTCACCACTAATGTCCCACAAGGCTCGGTACTTGGTCCCTTCCTTTTCTCCCTCTATACCCACTCCATTGATGAAGTCATATCCTTACATGGGTTTTCTTACCACTGCTATGCAGATGACACTCAAATCATCTTTTCTTTCCCTCCCTCAGATACCACAGCTTCTGCTTGGATCTCGGCATGTTCAACAGTCATATCTTAATAGATGAGTGCTCATCAACTAAAACTCAACCCCAGCAAAACAGACCTGCTGGTCATCCCAGGTGATTCATCTCCAGGTCAAGATCTCTGAATTACTCTTCATGACTCTCTGCTCTTCCCTTCAGCCACTGCTCGTGACTTTGGGGTACCTATGGACAATCAGCTGTCCTTCTTCTCACATGTCACTAATGTGGCTCGTTCCTGTCAATCTCTTCTCTACAACATCCGAAGGATTCTACCATTTCTGTCCACACAGGCTGCCCAGGTGCTTGTTCAGTGCCTTGTCATTTTGAGACTGGACTACTACAACTCTCTGCTGGCAGATCTTCCTCTGAACGATAGTCATCCACTGCAAATGATCCAAAATGCATGACTTGTGTTCAATCAGCCCAAGTTCTTCCACACCACACCACCGCTGCACTCCCTTCACTGGCTTCCAATAGCTGCACGTATCAGATTCAAAACACTGACGCTTGCCTACAAGACCAAAAATGGACCAGCACCATCTTACCTCAGAGACCTCATCACACCTCGCACTGCACCACGCTGTCTGAGATCCTCCAGCACTGCTTGACTGGTACTCTCTTCTCTGTCCTGGCACTGGTAGTGGTGGGAAGAACTTCCCCTAGATGTCTGTACAGCGGAGTCCCAGGCTATCTTTAAGTGACGGTTGACGACCTACCTCTTCCTGAAACACTTAAATTAGCACTTTCCAAGTTTGCTTTGTAGAATTCAAGAGTTATATTTATATTAAGTTTGTAATCTAGCATACCAGTGTAGATTTATTCATTGCTAGAGACTCAAAGCAATTGTGTACGTCGCTCTGGACAAGGGCGTCTGCTAAATGCCTCAAATGTAAATGTAAATATATAACACAAGCAGAGATATGATGATGAACAGGTGATCATCTAAGGGATTTTTCCTTGCCACAGTCGCCACGGCTTGCTCATCAGGGACAAATTCACACCATTCACCTTAACTGTTGATTTGTGTAAAGCTGCTTTGAGACAATGTCTGTTGTGAAAGCGCTATACAAATAAACCTGACTTGACTTGACTTGACTTGATCAGGAATGTCTCTGTTCTCAGTCATGTTTACATCAACCTATCTCTCTGTCGCATCCACGTTAGCTATACTTCTTGTTGCCTTCTGCCTTGCCTGTTGTTAGTTTTGTAAACTAGCCTATGTCTGTGGTGTGTGAGAGCCAGGAAATGATAAACTAGTGGTAGGTTGAAAAAGCTGTGCAAAGACAGGCAGGAAATATGTTGATGTGATGGAAACAGCGCAGAGTGAGAAGAAAAAAATATTGATCATGTCATCAAATAGATTAAAACTAAAGTAACAAGTCTGGTTTGAAAATGTAAGAAGCAAAAAGTACAGATATTTGTGTAAAAATCAGGCAGTCTCACCCCACAGCGTCACATATCGACGCTGTGGATGTTGCGTCGGACGGCGTCCACATCCGATGCCGAGGGTACCCCCTTCGCGGCGCTTTTCGACGTAGAGAGACGGTACCTCCCTTCACCTCGCTTTTCGACGCAGATGGTTGAGAGCCCGTGTGCTACACTTTTCAACGCAGATCACTGTCCTATACACTGAATAAAGTATTATCTATCATAATAAGTGTACAGGAATAATTTTTTAATTTTTAAAAATCCTGAAGATGTCCGTAGCCCTAACCCAAACCCTAACCCAAACCCTAACCCAAACCCTAAGCCGAACTCTTACCCTAACCCAAATCCTAACCCAAACCCTAACCCGAACCCTAACCCTAACCCAAACCCTAACCTTAACCCGTAAATGGGGTCCCATCCATCTGCGTTAAAAACGAAGCGAAAGGGTTTCCCGTCCCTCTACGTCGAAAAGCGACGTGAAGGGGGTACTCTCGGCGTCGGATGTGGACGCCGTCCGACGCAACATCCACAGCGTCGATAAGTGACGATGTGGGGTGAGACTGTGTTGGTAAAAATTTTGTGAGTGAAAGTAAAAAGTTGTCTGAAAAATAAATAGTAAAGTACTAATACGTGAAAAAGCTATTTAAGTACAGTAACAAAGTATTTGTACTTCGTTACTTCTAACCTCTGCACATAATGTCATGATAATGTTGAGGCAATGTAAAATTAGCTTTGGATAGATTTCTTAGGAAAGATATTGAGTGAAATTAATGAAATCATCCTCTGTAAATGAACTCATCATAGGGTGTTGATAAATGTCCTTAAAGAAAAGGTCTTCTGAGGAAAGATTTTGGATTGATAACCAAACCAACACAGACATTTCCATGTAAGTAACGATTCGGTGCTTACTTAAAAAATGCTAGATCTTTTGATAAAATGTATAAACAGGAAAATATCTCCATCAAACAGGAGGCTCATGGTATTTATTAAAAGTCCTGTTCAACAATTCTCTATTGTTTACTGTCCAACCTGTTTCCTGCCATTTATTTTTGGGAAACACAGATGTATCCCACTGTTCCTCTCACTATACGTCACAGCTTGTGCCCATATAAAAGCTTGGATGGACACAGGCTAATGGATTTTGAATGGTTGTTCATACAGATATTATTATGCGAGTAATTCTTAAATGTGCCATCTTCTGCTTATGTTTGGAGGTTGCTATGGTGCATGAGCCTTTCCCACAGTAGATGTCCCTGATCATGCACACTACACTATTGGTGCTGTGATCTTCGCCATCGCATCACTGGCATCGTCGGCAACTTTCTGGTTCTCTACGCTTTCACCAGGTGAGCTACACATCTGCTGACAGTTTTACCAAATGAGACACTTTCTAATTACATTGTGTTCTGGATGGATGTGACTATATTTACTGCTGAAGGTGGTGGTTTGATCCTACAGGGGTCTAAGTAATTCTTGGTAGGAGGGTTGGTTTGACAACTAATAACATTTTATTCAACTGCATAAACTTTGTGAGTGGAAAAATTTAATTGAAACAATAATTTTTTTTTATAATAGACTCCAGCATTTCTGCCTTATTCCCATTTGCTAATCTGTATTGTTATTCATTTAGATATCTGATAAAATCATATGAGTTATGAGATGAAAGTTTTGCTTTTCATCAAAGTGATGATTAATAATTAGCTGCATGAGGCAACAGATGCAGAAATAATTTATTTGAAATTATGGATGCTTTTCACAGTGGTATTAAAAGTGTTTCACTCTGTATGTGTTGTGTGTGTGTGTGTGTGTGTGTGTGTGTGTGTGTGTGTGTGTGTGTGTGTGTGTGCGTGTGTGCATGCGTGCGTGTGCGTGTAGAGTCATACTCTACGAACACCTGCCAACATGTTTATAATAAACCTGGCCATCACAGACTTCTTCATGTGTGCCACCCAGACTCCAGTTTCTTTATATCTAGTATGCACAAGAGATGGATCTTTGGAAAGAAAGGTGAGAGCATGAGAGTCATTCTGCTTTCTTTTTTTTATTAACTGTATACTTTACATTTACAGCCTAGTACAACACAATTCCCAAAAATTGGGATGCTGTGTAAAAGAAAAAAAAATCTCATTAACCCATATTTTATTCACAATTGAACATGATTGATTTATGGATGTGGTGAGGGAAGACATGCAGGTAGAAAGAGGCAGATGTAGAGAACAGAGGAGGTATGGAGATGGATGATACACTGTGGCGACCCCTAATTGGAGAAGCCAAAAGAAGAAGAAGAGGAACATAGAAAACATTTTAAAATTTAAAGCTGTGAAATGTACCCTTTTATAAAAAAAGTAAGGTAATTATGAATTTGATGGCTATAACAATATGATTCAGCAGTGATGGTGCCTTTCCGGTTGTGAAAGCTACCCATTGCATAAGCACTAACCCACCTCCATACCAACAGAGATCTACTGTAGGCTTTTGAACTTAATCCATGGTTTACAAAAAATTATTTACCATTTTGGTTCTTCTGACCACAGAACAGTTTTCCACTTTGCCACAGTCCATTTTTAGACTAGATTTGTCCCAGAGAAGATGGCAGCATTTCTGAATTATGTATTATGAATTATGAATTATGGCTTCTTTTTTGCATGATGTAGCCTCATCTGCGTTTGTAGATGACACAGCAAACTGTCCTACAGCTGTTCCTTATATGTACATTTAACTTTTCCGGCCTCTTATTGCTAACTTTTTTGGAATGTGTAGCTCTCGTGAAATCCAAAATGAGCCAAAATGTCTCACTTTCACCGTTTGATTTTATCTATTCTATTGTGAATAAAAATAAGTTTATGAGATTTGTAAATTATTGCATTTCTTTTTTTTTCACAATTTGTACAGTGTACCAACATTCTTTGGAATCGGGTTTGTAGGAGAAAGATCTGCCCTGCTGTAGTCTTCATTATTTGAGACACATGCTTTATATGTCAGTAGTAGTGTTTTAAAATGAATGTGAGATTTAATTAGGAGCCAGTGTAGACTGATCAAAATGGTTGATGTGGTCATATTTTTTTAATCTAGTAAAGATTCTTGCTGCTGCATTGTAGACTAACTGAAGCTTTTTTATGCACTTATTCAAACACCCAGACAGTAAAGAATTACAGTAGTGCAATCTAGATGTTACAAAAGAATTAACTAGTTTTTCTGCATCCTGTAACATCATATTTCTAGCATTTATTTTAGCAATATTTCTAAGGTGAAAGAAGGCTATCCTGGTAATGTTATTCACATGATCCTGAAAGGACATACTAGAGTCAATATCACACCAATGTGTTTGACTGCTGTACACACTGAGACAAAAAAGACCACCCAGAGATGGTACGTAATCGGAAAGATTACTTCTAGCTGCATGTGGTCCTAGTAAAAGTACTTTCATCTTATCCAATTTGTGCAGAAGGAAGTTATCAAGCATCCACTGTAGAATGTCCTTTACACACTCCAACATTTTTAAGCTGATCTCTCTTATCTGGCTTTGCTGAAATATCCAACTGTGTTTTATCAGCATAGCAATGGAAGTGAATACCATGTTTATGATTAATTTTACCCAGAGACAGCATTTTAAAGAGAAAAGCAGTGGGCCTAAGACAGATCCTTGTGGAAAACCAAACATTACTTTAGAGAGTGTGGAGAACTCAACATTTACATCAACAAACTAATAGCGATCAGTTAGATAAGACCTAAGCCAGGAGAGCGCTGTTTTAGGAAGATCGTATTATCAATGGTGTCAAAAGCTGCACTACAAACAAGTAAGAAGACAAAAACCCTGATCATAGGCCAATAACAGGTAAGTTACCACATTAACTAGCACCGTCTCTGTGCTATGATGACTGATACATTTCAAAAATTTTTATTCCTTAGTAGGTATGAGCATAACTGCTGTGCTACAACCTTTTCTAAAATCTTGGAGATCTTGGAGGGAAGTTTGATATTGGCCTATATTTGGACAGCTGACAAGGGTCAAGGTTATGTTTTTTAATTAGAGGGTTGATAGCCAGTTTGAAGGATTTAGAATGGATGTACAAGACCAGTGCTAATGGAAGATTTTATTATTTTTAGAACAAGTTCAATTACTTCTGGAATTATCTGAAAAAGAAACTTGTAGGCAAGGGATTGAAAATACAGATTGATGCTTTTGATGAGAAAATAAATAAAATTAAGTTAACTTTTTAATTTAATTTGGTTTTATTGCAGTGCTATCTACAGGGTTATTTATAAAATAGCTTGGATTTATATTAATCCACTGGATTTTTGCCTGATGTTTTTAACTTTATTATTAAAAAGTTATCTATAACTCGGTTATCTAGTTATCTATATCTCATTCCATGCTATTTAAAATACTGTCAATTTGGTTTGACGTGTGGTCTGTTTTAAGATGCGCATATGATCATAATACCATGGTGCTAATTTTTTCTCCTGGATCATTTTGATTTTAAAGGGAGCTAGAGTGTAACAGAATTTTGATTCTAAACATTCGAGTGATGCGGGTTTTAAAAGGAGATCTAATTAATGTTGATAACTCTGGAAGATTATTGATAAAACTCGCTGTTGTTGTTGCCATGAATGTCCTGTACGCTTAACACGGTAACGTGGTGAGGTACTTATGCAATGACTGAGGCAGATTTTAAAAGAGCTAAACTAATATTCTGAAAATAGCTTTACACTGTGGAATTATGACTATTTATTATATCAAATCCAAATGTTAATATTAAATCAAGAGTGGGTCTACCACTATAAGTGTGCCCTATAACGTTCTGATTAATTCCTACTGAATCTAAAATTGCTGTTTTTAAGGAGTCCTCCTGATCATCAAAATGAATAATAAAGTCACAAACAATTAATGCTTTGTCTAAAGAAGTATCCAAATTTGTGATGAAATCTGCAAATTTTATGAGTATATAAGAGTGGCCCTTGGGGTCTTTGAATAATAATTAATAGAAATTAATGACCAGACTTGCTTTCGGACGCTAAATATTTAATGTTGGTGTAAAGAAGTTCAAATGTGATTGTAGCAAACTCTGCGCTGGAAGAAAGAGGCAGGCAATAGTTCACCAAGCAGAGCACAGGGTCGTGTTTCGGGACGCTTTCCCGGTGCCCACTCGTGGATCGGCCAACCGTCCCTCGGCGTTCGCCCTTCACTCGCTCACCACTGGCACAGTGTTACATTTTTGTTTACTTTTTGTGTGATGCTTAGATTATTATTATTATAAACAGCTGCAACACCACCTCCTCTGCCATTTAGACGTGACTGGTGTATGTAACTACAGTATACCCAGTAGGACTAACTTCAATGAATGCTAGATATTTGTTTGGTTTAATTCACGTTTTTTCAAACGCATTTTATTAATCTCCTGGTCGGTAATAATTTCGTTTATAGCCGGCACTTTTGACAGGAGAGACCTAATATTCAAAAATCCTATCTTTAGCTCAGAGGTGCAGGCTGTTTATTTAGTCTTGTTTAATGTAATGTTAATCAGGTCAATTACACAGACTTTCTGAGAATTTCTACATTTTGGTTCAGCTCGGGAGATCGCCACAGTCTCAAATTGCTGGACCCTGAGTGACGACTCACTACAGCTAGCAGACGGTAGGTTTAGCCTGTTTGTCTGCTCCCCGGCCTTGGCTCTGAATAGTCACAGGTTAACTAGTGCTGTTCTGAGTTTATGATCTATACTACAAGAAATGAAAGCAGTACCTTCCCGAATGGGATGGATACCATTCCGCCCTAACAGGCCAGCCTTGCCCTCAAAAATTGCTTCAATTATTAATAAAGCCCACATTGTATTTGGAGCAAAGAAATAACCCTCAACAAGTCAAGTCAAGTCAAGTCAAGTTTATTTGTA
>JBCEWE010000195.1:5000-7500 GCA_039877035.1 Silurus lanzhouensis
TGCCGTTCCTCACTCAATCCCGATCCATTTGGTTACCATGGACTCGTTTTGTTGTCATTGAGCGGGTGATGATGTCACGGGTTGAGGCTCCTCCCCCCACATGTGAACACAAGAACCTGGTTGGACCGAGTCCTGTTGTTCTTCCTGCTCCTCTCACACAGTTTGCAGGACAATGTGAAGAAAGAGGACCGGTCATACCTGAGCTACAGGTACAGAACTGCCACGCCTACTTTATCTTACCTCAGTGTTTCCATAGCAACCTGGACGTGTGTAGTTAATAAATCACTAAAAATTAAATAATGAATTCATTTATTTGTAATATTTTTTTGGGTTGTTGTGGAAAAAAAAGAGATTTTTTTATTGAACGTTGATGAAAGGAGTCACTAGTGTCAGCGCTATTCTATCTATCTATCTATCTATCTATCTATCTATCTATCTATCTATCTATCTATCTATCTATCTATCTATCTATCTATCTATACATTCATAATACATATATTCACATATCCAACCTATCCATCTATCCATCCATCCACTTTCATATCTATTCATCCCTCCATCTATTCCTCTATTTATCCGTTCATTCATCTATTAGTTCATCCATCCATCATTCACTACACGGCCGTAACTATAAATGGATAAAAGGTATAAAGTTTTCATTCACATTATTGACTATTTATCTACAAGAGCAAACCCTGCAGTGTGTGTGTGTGTGTGTGTGTGTGTGTGGTGTGTGTGTGTGTGTGTGTGTGTGTGTGTGTGTGTGTGTGTTAAAGGTGAAAGTGTAGCTGCAGGTCACAGTCCTCAGGTAAAAATGTGTTGATTGGAGCAAAATAAGGTTATTGTGTGTTAAATGGATGACTCTTACACACACACACACACACACACACACACACACACACACCGTGTCCCCTCGGCATGAAACTCGTTTTATTCCTTCCTGCATGAGCTGGCATTCAGGGAGCGTTTAACACAAAAACCTCCATCACGCCTCGGCTGAGAAGGTGTTTATAGTAGCGATAAACACTCATCCTTCAGCAGAATCTCGTTTTTCTCCCTCTCTCCTTTCTGTTCTTCCTTTTCTTTATTTTACTCTTACTCCTCTCTGTACCTCTTAAAGGTAACAAGACAGAAGACACGGCTTGTTGTATCCTGTCCTGAGGACGAGGGAGAAATGCAGGGAAAGTGTTCAGAGAAAGACGGAGAGAAATGATAAGAGGAAAAGAAAAATAGAGAGGGGGTGATACACAGAGATGAGTGATTAGGTATTGAGTGAGACAGAAAGAAGAAGAGAGACTAAAAATAAATATATGGCAGGACAATCAGGAGAGAGGGGGGAATAAAAAAAAGAAAGAAAGAAAACATGATTAAAGATGAAAGAAAATAAAAGAGAGGACAGGGGAAAGAAATGAGAAAGAAAGGAGGGGGAAGGGGGGGGGAGAAAGAAATTACAGAGAGATGGAGAGATTAAAGAGAACAACTACAAACCAGACAGGAAAGAAAAAGATGATGAAATGAGGGACAAATAAAAATGAAAAATACGAGGAATGAAAGTAACATAAATTGAATGAGGGCAATTGGAATGGACAGATGGGCAAACAAGTAAATTAGATAGATAGATGGATGGATGGATGGATGGATGGATGGATGGATGGATGGATGGATGGATGGATGGATAGATAGATAGATAGACAGACAGACAGACAGACAGACAGACAGACAGACAGACAGAGTAGCACTGACACTGGAGACTCCTTCATTCCTTCTAGAGCTGTTGCTATAGAAACAACTGCATATTAGAACAAGTTGCTATTCATCGCTGCACTACTCTATAGAAAATAACTCAACATCTTTCAGCCAATCAGAATCCAGGATTCCGGTGTGGTGGTGTGATCCTGGTGGTTCCTGTTTTCTTGTTTCCCCGTGGTGTCTGCAGGTGGTTCAAGAGGACATCGAAATGGCGGGAAGTTTCGTGAAGTTGAGTTACGTGTCGTCACGCGCTCCGGGTTACCTGTCTGTCCTGCGTGTGCTCCTGACTCCGCCCCTCGTCCCTCTGGGGCTGCTCAGGGTCCACGTCTCTGTGAGTGTGGAGGGGACGATGGTGTCCAAAACGTTCCCCGCTGAACCTAACCTGAGCTACGTGTACAGCTGGAACAAGACAGATGTGTATGGACAGCTGGTCAGCGGCCTTACACAGGCACTCGGTCAGTCTGTGTGTGTGTGTGTGTGTGTGTGTGTGTGTGTGTGTGTGTGTGTGTGTGTGTGTGTGTGTGTGTGTGTGTGTGTTGAGCTGCATGCCTGTCTACATAAGTCTGATTAGTCTATATCTATTAGTGTGGTTTTCTTTCTGTGTGTGTGTGTGTGTGTGTGAGAGAGAGAGAGAGAGAGAGAGAGAGAGAGAGAGAGAGAGAGAGAGAGAGAGAGAGAGAGAGAGATTAACCTGTGAGTAATTACAAAGCCCCTCTCACAGCTGGACTTCTACACACACCACACACACACA
>JBCEWE010000195.1:15000-42500 GCA_039877035.1 Silurus lanzhouensis
GTGAAGGACTGAAGGGTCCTTGCACTGAAGTGGGACAGTCAAGTGGGTGTGTCCTAAAATGGGTAAATGTCTTTTACCAATGGGCGTGTCATAAAATAAATAAATGGGCTTTGTCTTTGAGTAAGTAGAATGGGCGTGTCTTTAAATTAAACAGATGGGCGTGTCTTTAAATTAAACAGATGGGCGTGTCTTTTAATTAAACAGATGGGTGTGTCTATAAATTAAACAGATGGGTGTGTCTTTAAATTAAACAGATGGGTGTGTCTATAAATTAAACAGATGGGTGTGTCTTTTAATTAAACAGATGGGTGTGTCTATAAATTAAACAGATGGGTGTGTCTTTAAAGTAAACAGATGGGTGTGTCTTTTAATTAAACAGATGGGTGTGTCTATAAATTAAACAGATGGGCGTGTCTTTGAGTTAGACCAGTACGTGTCTTTAATAAACGCCAAATAGACGCCTTTTATTGGACAAATGTGTGTGTCTGAGTAAGTGGGTGTTTCTTTTCGTACACAAGTGAATGTGTCTTTAAGTGGGACAAATGTGTGTATCTTTTAATGGACAAAATGCCCTGCCTTTTATTGGACAAATGGGTGTGTTTGTGAGTAAGTCAAATAGCTGTGTCTCATAGTGGACAAATAGTCGTGTCTTTGGGCAGATAGTAAATTCATTTGAAGGTCAGAGTTTTTTTCCATCGTCTCCTCAGCAGTGTGACAGATCACCTATGCAGAGCTGCTTGTTTTTCATTCGCTGTGACGGTGATGCTGATGGTGATAATGGTGATGAACATCTTGCCGTCTTGCCATTAAGACCAATTGCTTAAAAAAGTTCAGGAAGCACACACTCTCCATATCCTCACACAGGTACGACATCGACGGGCACCTGATCAACATGACCTTGCCGACGGGAGAGGTCAGTGGGTACCACGGCATCATGGAGAGCTCGGTCAGGGTGGAGTGCACTTCAAACCGAGGGCACTTCATGACCATCACTAACCACTCCGAGGACAGTACGATGTATACTCTGCGGCAAGGTGTGTGTGTGTTGGGTGTGTGTTTGGAAACATCGTTATCGAATATCAATAAAAAAGGGTGGAGCTTCTAACAGCCAGACCCTCTCTGTCGCTCTGCAGGTCATGCGGCGAGTGTGTATCGTGTGAGCGGAGACGGTTCTCTGTCCGCCACATACTCCAGCGGTATGGATGTGACTCTAAGCACGGAGCCCAACATGGGGGCGGGGCCATTCCCGGGGCTGTTGCCAGGGGCGATCCACCCCACCGTGGGCAGGTTCAACATCACGCTGCCAGGAGAACAGAGTTCGAGCCTGATCGAGTGGAGGCAGAGACGAGAGCAGAGCCGAGGCAACTATAGTGTCTACGAACGCAGACTGCGGGTAGCACACACACACACACACACACACACACACACACACACACACACACACACACACACACACAGTAGAAAGTAATATAAAATAAAATATATAATATATAATATATATATATATATATATATATAAAGTTTCATATGTGATTCTTCACCAGATTATTACTCCAGAGTTGGAGACACACAGTTGTACAATCCACAAGCACAATCCAAAATCTAGTGGAACATCTTCCCAGAAGAGTGGAGCTTCTTATAACAGCAAACAGGGACTCAATGTGAAATTGAGAAGATAGATAGATAGAGAGAGAGAGAGAGAGAGAGAGAGAGAGAGAGAGAACCTGCTCCACAGTACTTGACTCTGTAAATCATTTCACGACGTGATTCTCTACACTGTCGTTCACTGAGCCTATTGATTCCCATTTGCACAGTAGCTGTGTGTGTGTGTGTGTGTGTGTGTGTGTGTTGGACTGCATGTGTAAAGAACCAGGCCATGAAATCTGTACAGTCTGATAAATCAGAATATAAATAATTTCGAAACCTCTGTTTCAGGCTCACAACAGGAACGTGCTCTCGATCGACTACAACCAGGCGACTCGCGTGGGGAAGATTTACGACGATCACCGTAAGTTCACGCTGCGTGTTCAGTACGACGAGCTCGGCCTCCCGGTGCTCTGGACTCCCAGCAGGTACAGCGAGGTGAAGGTGAGCTACACCACCACAGGCCTCGTCTCCCTCATCCAGAGAGGGAACTGGAGCGAGCGCAGAGACTACGACAACGCCAGACTCGTCAGCCGCACCTGGGCCAACGGCAACACCTGGAGCTACACCTTCCTGGAGAAGGTAAGCATTTATCATGGACCATCTCGCATAATCACATCACCGTAACAGTTTATGTAACAAAACTAAGTTATAGTAAAAAAGTGCTTATAAAATATCCAATGTACACTTTTACTTTAATTAAAAAATTGCTGTAAAAATGACCTGACCAAAGCTCGACTTTTTTATTGTATATTATTTTAAACACAAAGAGATGAAAAATTTACAAAAAAAAACCCCTCAAAAATATAATTCAGTGTTAAATGTCCAAAATATATTTTAGAAAATTACATTTAGGTTTAAATACGTAAAAAAATGTTTTCAATAAAAGTCAGATTTAAATTCCTGATAAAAATGTGTAATCACTTTGAAATACTTGATTAAAACATTTAAAAATTAATAGTGCCTAATTAAAATAATTTTAAACATGAAATTCCTGTTTAAAAAATAAAAATAACGTTTTAAATTCCTAATCAAATTGGCAAAAAAAAAAAGTCTAATAAAAAAATGAATGGAAAATTGAAATGTCTGATTAAAAAAATGTTATGTAATTTAATTTCATATAAAAAATAATATTTGGTTTAAATGTCTAATAAATAAAAAAAAATATTTAATTATTTCTAAATAAATAAAAAATTCAGAAATTTGAAATCAGTTTTAATTTCCTAATAAAAGTAATAGTCATTAACTAACTTGTTTCTAAACCCAGTGAACTCATCTTTATAGTTATAATCTGTTTTATTTGTGTAGCTCATTTAAATAATGTATATTTTTCCAAACAGCTTTACGGAGATAAAGAAGTTATAAAATATGAATGTATAAGTTCGGTGCTTAAAAGTTTGTCCCTTATGAGCGAGTTAGTGGCAAAAGTGACGAGGAAAAAGTCCAGGAGACTTCATGAGGAGGAAACCTAGAGAGGAACCAGGATGAAAAAGGAACCCATCCTCAACCACAACACCCAAAATCCATTCATTACAGTTCCATCATTGCTGTTCAATATTTTCTTTCTCTCTCTCATGGTCTCTTTCTCTCTCTCTCTCTCTCTCTCTCTCTCTCTCTCTCTCTCTCTCTCAGTCCATCCAGCTGTTGCTGCAGAGTCAGCGTCGCTACACGTTCGAGTTTGATCAGATGGACCACCTCTTGTCCGTCACTCTGCCCAGCATGGTGAAACATGGCCTGCAGACGGCGCTCTCCATCGGCTACTACCGCAACACCTACACGCCCCCGGATGGCCCCGCCCACTCTGTGGTTCAGGACTACGCCCACGACGGGCGCCTTCTCCGGACGCTGTACCTGGGATCAGGGAGGCGTGTCGCATACAGATACGGTCGAGCGTCACGTCTCAGCGAGGTCCTTTATGACTCGACGGTGGTCAGCTTCACCTACGACGAGGCCTCGGGGGCTTTAAAGACTATCCACCTGATGCAGGAGGGCTTTGTGTGCACCATACGCTACAGGCAGACGGGTGAGTGCTAAATATAACGTACGCAAATTATTAACCACTGGACTGGAATCAGAAGAGAATCGTGCGCTTACAATGGCTAACTTTAACATCGAACTAACGATCTTAGCTAGCTAGCAAACCAAATATGGATTATTACAGCAATATATTAGCATTAAGCTACTTAAATGGCTAATGCTAGTCAATTATTGCGTTTGAACTGTAGCTTTTTTTCATCTAACATAATTGCTTTTGCTAGATTTTGTCCACAGTTAGCATTTTTACTTACATACAAGTTTACATAAAAAAAGTTTGTGTAATGCACATTATCACGTTTATATTTCAGAAACTACGATTCGGGTGAGAAAGTTCTAGCGAATGCTTATGCTAGGTCTTATCCTCATTACATTTTTTAACCATAAAACATATGATATACGTATACATGTAGACAAACGCCTAATGAGGACAAGAAGCTTCCAGCGCGTTCTACAAATCACTCCTGCTAGTCGGCGCTGCTAGCGTCTGTTTATATTAGCCACATTAGCATTTTGAGGGGCGTAATATTCCTTTATGCCACGCATCGCTTCATATTTACTGCGTCCCCGAGACGAGCGCTGATTTAAGAGCCACATAACTTTTCATTAGAGCGTAAAAGAGAAAAATCTGTTTCTGTGAATCCGAGGCCTCGTGCTGACACTCGCAGCATCGGTGAGCGGCGAAGCGACGGCTGATATAAATCATCAGAATTGCTAATGTGGCTAATCATTTCTTCATTTTATTGGATCTTATGTTAATCTGATTTGCCGTAGTAATACAAAGCGCAGGGGGGGGATGGGAAAAACATCATCACTTTTATTTTGCTGAGGCAGACAAACAAATCCTTCATGCTAGCTAGAGACTGTCCAAACTGTTAGCCACGTTAGCATTTTTGTTTTGATATAGCGTTCCGTTACGCTGTCAGAACGGCAAGGACAATACACACAAAGTATGGGGACACCTGACTTTTCCAGCCATATGTGGTTCTTCTCCAAACTGTTAGCACAAAGTCGGAGGCACACAATTGTGTAGGACGTCTTCGGATGCGGCAGCATGAACTTTTCCTTTACTTCACCAAGTAGGAGAACCAAATCTGTTGCAGCAAGTCAATGCACAAATCCAGCTCAATGAAGATCTGCTTTCCACAGGAAATGAAGACTTAATGTGGAATGAATGAATATTTAGAAGAAACTTACACCACTTAGGTGTCAACATGCTTTTGGAGCAAGATATTATGCTAATAAAATTATTTGTTTGTGTGTGTGTGTGTGTGTGTGTGTGTGTGTGTGTGTGTGTGTGTGTGTGTGTGTGTGTGTGTGTGAGATAAATTCTTAATTTGATTCCATTGTGTCTGTTGTTCCCGTCAGGTCCGTTAGTGGGTCGTCAGATCTACCGTTTTAGTGAGGAGGGTTTAGTGAACGCACGCTTCGACTACAGCTACAACAACTTCCGGGTCACAAGCATGCAGGCGATGATCAACGAGACACCGCTTCCCATCGACCTGTACCGATACGTGGACGTGTCAGGACGTATCGAGCAGTTCGGCAAGTTTAGCGTGATCAGCTACGATCTGAACCAGGTGATCACCACGCACGCAATGAAGCACACCAAGATCTACAATGCGAACGGGCAGCTCATCGAGGTCCAGTATGAGATCCTGAAGTCTATAGCCTTCTGGATGACGCTGCAGTACGATGGCGCGGGACACGTCAGCGCGTGCGACGTGCGCGTCGGCGTCGATGCTAACGTCACGCGCCACACTTACCGCTACGACGCAGACGGCCAGCTGGCATCGGTGTCGGTAGATGACCGTCCCATGTGGCGCTACGGCTACGACCTGAACGGAAACATCAATCTGCTGAGTCACGGCGACGTCAACATTAACGGACGGCTAACACCGATACGCTACGATCTCCGAGATCGCATCACGCGCCTTGGAGATGTCCAGTACCGCATGGACGAGGATGGGTTCCTGCACTCACGTGGCACCCTTGTGTTCCGTTACAGCGCTAACGGTCACCTACAGGGGGCGGTAGATCGCCAGACGGGCCGCCGCATTTCCTATCGATACGATGGACTCGGAAGACGCGTTTTCACGCAAACCAGCGATGGTACACGGGTTCAGTTTTTCTACGCCGATCTGAATGAACCGACCCGCGTCACGCATCTTTACGATCACGCCGCCTCCGAGATCACTTCGCTGTACTACGACCTGCAGGGTCACCTGATTGCTATGGAGATGAGCAGCGGCGAGGAGTTCTACGTGGCGTGTGACGTGGCAGGGACGCCGCTCGCCATCTTCAGCAGCCGAGGCACCGTGGTCAAGGAGATCCGATACACGCCATACGGAGACGTCTACCGCGACTCAAACTCGGCCTTCGCGCTGCCGTTCGGGTTCCACGGAGGGCTCTACGACCCACTCACGCGCCTGGTCCGCATCGGGCGCCGTGACTACGACACCGTCGCTGGGAGATGGACCACGCCCAATCACGACCTTTGGCCGGAGATGAGCGAGGATCCCAAACCGCTCAACCTGTATGCGTTCAAGAACAACAACCCGCTGGGCGATGTGCAAGATGTCACCAAGTTTACCACAGGTGAGATTAGAGATTATAATGTTCCTTATGGCCTTGCTGCCTACAGGTTGCTATGGTTACTGTGAAATTATTTTGATTCCTGATGTCTTGGACATGCTTTTCTGTAAGTTTGACTCAACTCAAATGAAAGTGTGTGTGTGTGTGTGTGTGTGTGTGGGGGGGGGCAGATGTTAGCAGCTGGCTGCAGCTGTTTGGCTTCCAACTCCATAACGTAGTTCCCGGCTTTCCCACGCTGCCGGTGGAGAAAACCCAACACACGTACGAGATGATGAACACACAGACACGAACACACAGCTGGGAGCCGAACAAGGTCTGATGGGAAATATTTCAAGTATGAAACGGGCATAAAAGAATTTATCTAAAGTACGTGGTAGATTCACGATACCCTCTCCCTCTGTCCTGCTTCTGTTTTCAGGTTGTTCTTGGAGTTCAGTGTGAGCTTCAGAAGCGACTTCAGAGCTTCATCTCATTGGACCGCCTCCCCATGAGCTCGGCCAACGGGAAGCCGGGAACCAAGCGTACGCTCCGGCCCGGCTTCTCCGCCCTCTCCTCCATCTTTGGCAAAGGTGTGAAGTTTGCTATCCACGAAGGCGTTGTGGTGACGGAGATAGTGGGCGTGGCTAGCGAGGACGGGCGTCGCGTGGCTTCGCTCCTGAAAGGCGCTGTCTACTTAAGCGACCTCCACTTCACCGTCTCCGGGCGCGACACGCACTATTTCTGCAAGGCTAGCTCGCTGGAAGCGGACCTTGCCGTGGTCGGAGTCGGAGGCGGAGCCAGGGTTCTGGAGAACGGCGTGAACGTGTCGGTTTCGCAAATGAGCGCGGTAATGGGTGGAGAAACGCGCCGCTTTGCAGAAATCGTCCTCCAGCAGGGGGCGCTCGGTTTGCACGTGCGCTATGGCGCGACGCCGGACGAGGAACGAGTGCGAGTGATCGAGACGGCGCGGGCGAGGGCGGTGCGAGGGGCGTGGCTAATGGAGCAGAGACGAGTACACGAGGGAGAAGGAGGAATCAAGGCGTGGACGGAGAAAGAGAAGGAGGAGCTTCTTTCCGAGGGGCACGTCACGGGTTACGACGGATTTTACATCCTGCCTGTCGAACAGCATCCTGAACTGGCCGATAGTCCATTTAATGTACAGCTAATCAGACAGACTGACGCTGGGCGTAGGTAACACACACACACACACACACACACACACACACACACACACACACAAGCGTTTCTCAGCTTTCTTTCCAGGATGTTGCCAAGACAAAAACAAAGAAAGACTTCTTAGACTCTGGAATGCGATCAAATGATGCATCATGATGTTATTTGAGGAAGTGCCCTGTTTGCAAGCTTTACATTCATTACTTTTTTGTGTTAATGTTTTATTCGTGACGCAAAAGCCTTCTGTTCGGACCTGAAATGCCTCTGCTTTCCTTAATCTCCCTGAAGACAAAACCGCCCTTGTGAATATCCTGAAAATATCCGGCGTGACGAGTGCGACGTCGCGTACAGACCCCACGCTCATCCGTCTGTGTGGAAAGATCACGTGGACGTTAAAGTGACAAAAAAAATGAAAACTTTGGGGGGGGGGGGGTGAATTAAGGATATAATTCCCGGGAACATTATCTTTCAGCTTTCTTTTGTGGATTCGGACGCCTCGGATTGGAAAACCGTCACATATCACACGGCCCGACAGCGTTCCCTCACTCCTGTGGCCTTCTACTATCACCTGCTTTAGAGGATCTTTCTGTTTTAAACAGCATTCCGGAATTCGATAGGAACTGCAGAATCGTCTGCTTTGCGACGCAATCCGGGATTTTTATCTTTTGTCTAATCTATTTTTTGGTCAGGTTTTTTTTCTGGTTTTCTGTCATTTTTGACAAGTTTTTTTCCTTCCCTTTGAAAATTGCCATTCCGCTAAATTTATGTTGAAACGACGTTCCAGGATCTGCTCTTTAAATGGCATTCCAGAATTTTTCTTATTGGAATTATTATTATTATTATTATTATTATTATTATTATTATTATTATTATTATGTTTAAATGAAACTACAAAATCTCCAAAGTTTTTTACAGGGAACCGGTTTGCAAAAAAACAACAACTAACAAACACATAAAAACCCGATTAACTCGAGTAGCATTCCGGAGCCTCCAGTTTCAATGGAATTCTGCAATTAATTATTACTTCGTTTCTGGGTTTCTTTTTTTATTTGCTTACTTTTATAATGAAAACCAACACGCAGTATTGTTATTATTCAAAGTGGCATTCCCCGGAATTCTGCCATGTTCTTTTAAAGTATTAAGATGAAATCTTCTGCCGATGGTTTCTGTTCAAATGAAAATTCCAAGAATGTTCTGCAGAAATGGGAATTCTGGAATCTCTTGTTTAAATTGGATTCCGGAATCGTGTTCAATATGTGAATCTCTAATGTGAATTGAATTCAGGACTCCTGTGACTAAAATGGGAATTCTGGAATCCTGGTTTTAAAGGGCGTTCCGGAACCATCTACATGAATGACATTCTGGAATCTTTTTGGACGTCATGCCGGAATCTTTAGTTTAAATGGCATGCTGGCTGTGTTTTTTCTGGACTCTGATCGTGTGCCTAATCTGCTGCCGTCTTGCGCTTTTCCAAACCACTAAAAGAACCGGGGTTTAACCGGCAAACCGGTTTGGGAGGGGGGCTGGGTTTCGGGGTCATTTTGCTGCCATGAAGTCAATTCATAAAGTCACCTCGCTATCACGATCGACCGGACTGAGAAAGGAGCAGAGAGGAATGTTTAGAGGAAGAATTATGTGTGAGATCAGGAGCTGGAGAAGAAACGCTCGATGACTGAATACTCGACCATCGTCGCTATTGCTAACAAAACTTCGTTTGAGCAGCTATACGTAAAAAAAAATCATAATAAAAACAATGGAGTGTTGCCGTTGTCTTTCTCTGTGCTGTGTATAGAAGCTGAATGCTCAGATGGTTGAAAATGTGTTCGCAAATCCACAAGTAAAACATGATGTGAAGTTCAACGAATGGCGTGACCTTTCACAGGTGGTATTATTATTATTATTATTATTATTATTATACGATTTATTTTGTAACCTTCACATGCTGCGCATTTGTTCCGAAATGCGTGCTGTTCAGTTCGATTCAACCTAATTTTATTTGTATAGCGCTTTTAACAATGGATTGAATTGTCCTGAAGCAGCTTAACTGAAATAAATAGATTACGAATTCTACACTTCAGCCTCAGAAAGTGTCGTTTCCACTACAAACACTTGTAGTGTTTGAGGCTCTCCACTAGGGGGCACTGTCAACGTTCAAATGTTAAAGAAAACACAGCGAGGAGTGAAACTGCAAAACCTACCGTATTCGATCTTGATTGCGGTGTGTGTGTGTGTGTGTGTGTGTGTGTGTGTGTGTGTGTGTGTGTGTGTGTGTGTGTGTGTGTTTCCTTGCCTCAGAAAAACGAAAGCTAATTAGTGAAATAAAACCATCTGTAGAAGGAAATGTGTTTTTCAGAATGGAATCCGAGAGCTGAGTGATATTTTTTTAACTGTTGTGCCTTTTTTTGGTGCTAATGAAGAACAAAACACACACACACACACACACACACACACACACACACATTGTACAGTGAGTCTCCATTCTCTGTTATAATCAACTCCACTCTTCTGGGAAGATGTTCCACTGGATTTTTGTGGAGATTCATTGAGCCAGAAGGGTGTCAGTAAAGTCAGGTACTGATGTAGGTGAGAAGGTGACTAGGCCTGGGGTGCAGTCAGCATGAAAACATTTATCCTAGTAGGGTTGAGGTCAGAGCTCTGTAGCAGCCCATTCAGGATCTTCACGCCAGCCCGTGCCCACTCAGATTTGGGTCTCTCCCTAGTCCAAGCGAAGAACTTCATGCTACTGCATCCAGAAACGTCTGATGCAAACGTGTGTCTCCAACTTTGTGCTAACTTGGAAGAACCACATATGGATGGAAGACTCAGGTGTCCCAATACTTTTGGCCCAATAGTGTAGGATTAATTCGGTGTGTGAGATGATGCTTATTGTTACATTTTTTAAAGTTTATCATTGAAATTCAGCAGTTTTCTGAACCTCCAGCTGGAAATTTTTATAAAAAAGTATAAAGTAATCAAAAATTATTTGTTCATTAATTCTTTCATTTGTAATTTATATAATTACATATTTACCAATAGAAAATGACGGAAAAAAGTGTAAATATGTAAAGATAAGAATAGTAATATAATATAAGCGAGTAAAATAATAATGAATAATTTATTTACTCCTAAATTTTGAAGAAAAAACTTAAAAAAATGCAAAAGAATAAAAAGGAATGAAAAGTTAAAAAAAGATATTTAATTACGTATTAATACAAAAACATCAGTAAAAAAACAGAATATGAATCATTTCTTTCGGAATAACGTGTAAATGATTGCCTTCATGTGACTCGTCTCGGGATGATGACACGGTCGTGTACATCACGTGCGTCACGTGTACAGTCACGGTGCTGTTTAGTAATGCAGGACTTCAGCGGGGGATGTGTGTCCGTGGTGGGAGTTTCAGGGGTCGCTCGTGAGGGATATTTACAGGAAATTGCAGAGGAATGGCGATGCCCTGGTCCGGTTCCTGGTACGCTGCCAGGAGGTTCTGGACGTTTCGGAAGAGTCGCTCCTTCACCCCGGGAGCCGTCTGGACAACACAGAGCACAGAGAATACACCCATGTGAGTCCTCTCAGATGTTTAGATCAACCATGTGTAAGTGATGGAGCCAGATGGAGGTGTGAGATGTTACAGGACGTTAGTGCACATAAGACCTCACACTTAGCCATAGATGATCACCTTCTACCATGATCTCTTCCCAGCATTGAGAAGTTCAAGCTGCTGTGGATGTTTGCAGAGCAAAACTGACTGAATGCATCAAAATAATGCTTCGTTTTCATTACGCGTTTTACATACGACTCGTTACATCTCCAATTCTCCAATTCACAGTAGTTCCAGAAGATTACATTTATTTAACGTTTTCTCCTCCAGCTTCTTTAAATTCATCTTATACCTCAAGCCGTTTATCAAATTCAGGTACCATATTCACGTGCAAAAATCCTCCATGGAGCCCTGAACTTCTTCCAGCCAATCACAATTCACACCTGAACTCCTTCCAGCCAATCACAATTCACACCTGAACTCCTTCCAGCCAATCACAATCCACTATTCACACCTGAACTCCTTCCAGCCAATCACAATCCACTATTCACACCTGAACTTCTTCCAGCCAATCACAATTCACACCTGAACTCCTTCCAGCCAATCACAATCCACTATTCACACCTGAACTCCTTCCAGCCAATCACAATTCACACCTGAACTCCTTCCAGCCAATCACAATCCACTATTCACACCTGAACTCCTTCCAGCCAATCACAATCCACTATTCACACCTGAACTTCTTCCAGCCAATCACAATCCACTATTCACACCTGAACTTCTTCCAGCCAATCACAATTCACACCTGAACTCCTTCCAGCCAATCACAATTCACACCTGAACTCCTTCCAGCCAATCACAATCCACACCTGAACTCCTTCCAGCCAATCACAATCCACTATTCACACCTGAACTCCTTCCAGCCAATCACAATCCACTATTCACACCTGAACTCCTTCCAGCCAATCACAATCCACTATTCACACCTGAACTTCTTCCAGCCAATCACAATCCACTATTCACACCTGAACTTCTTCCAGCCAATCACAATTCACACCTGAACTCCTTCCAGCCAATCACAATTCACACCTGAACTCCTTCCAGCCAATCACAATCCACTATTCACACCTGAACTCCTTCCAGCCAATCACAATTCACACCTGAACTCCTTCCAGCCAATCACTATTCACACCTGAACTCCTTCCAGCCAATCACAATCCACTATTCACACCTGAACATCTTCCAGCCAATCACAATTCACACCTGAACTCCTTCCAGCCAATCACAATTCACACCTGAACTCCTTCCAGCCAATCACAATCCACTATTCACACCTGAACTCCTTCCAGCCAATCACAATTCACACCTGAACTCCTTCCAGCCAATCACTATTCACACCTGAACTCCTTCCAGCCAATCACAATCCACTATTCACACCTGAACTTCTTCCAGCCAATCACAATTCACACCTGAACTCCTTCCAGCCAATCACTATTCACACCTGAACTCCTTCCAGCCAATCACAATCCACTATTCACACCTGAACTCCTTCCAGCCAATCACAATCCACTATTCACACCTGAACTCCTTCCAGCCAATCACAATCCACTATTCACACCTGAACTCCTTCCAGCCAATCACAATCCACTATTCACACCTGAACTCCTTCCAGCCAATCACAATCCACTATTCACACCTGAACTCCTTCCAGCCAATCACAATCCACTATTCACACCTGAACTTCTTCCAGCCAATCACAATCCACTATTCACACCTGAACTCCTTCCAGCCAATCACAATCCACTATTCACACTGCCTGATGGGTTTAATACTTCAAGAAGAACAAAGTAAGTAGTTGAAGGTCATGTGATCCCACCAACACATGTACTGTTATGAAAATCAAGTAAAGTTTACACACACACACACACACACACACACACACACACACACACACACACACAGTGTTTAAAAATAGACAATGTTAATAAATAAAACCTAATAAATATCTCATGGATTATTATCTGCCTGGTTTCCTTGATAAATGACCCACATGTTCTTTGCACTCTTTGGGTAATAAAGTTGAGCACCAGGTTTAAACTCCATGCAGAACTTCCTCACACTGGGGTCTACATGTTTCTGAACACACTTTAAGCGACTGTTGGATTATTGGGGGGAAATGCATAGTCAGAGGTGTAAAAGCCTGTTCACTGTGAGTGCATCATCACGTACATCTGTTTTCCACACTTTGCCCTCGATCTGGAAGAGCCTGTAGGTGAACACACACTGATCACACCTGCAGAGAGAGAAAAACAGCAGCTTATGAATTATGGAAGATCAGTCATCACCGATCTTAGCAGGAATCGCTGGAATAATCTAAACACTGTGAAGCTGTATTCTTTTAACCGTCCCTGAGATGGAATGAGAGAGAAACTTTGAGAGGAACCAGACTCAGAAGGGAACTCATGTTCATCATGACACCAGATTTCCGTTCATTATAATTCCATCGTTGTTGAGGTTCTCACCTGTTTACTGATGGACATTTGATTGCAAAACTGTACACAACAGTTAAAGCCCTAATTACAGTCCAAGTTCATCTTCAAGGTTCTTGAGTTTAACTTTCTACAGTAACCTCATGGATCGTAATACTGTTCATGTGGAGCCATCTTCAGCAGTTTCCAATGGAGGAGAATTCCATCCAGATGTTGGGATTGATCAGGATGAATCAGGCAGGTCCAGAAAGAAAACTCAGAGAGAGCTTCTATTAAAGAGTGCACATGCAGAAAAAAATGCAGTCCAGATTTGTAGTCCAGAGTTTGGTGTCAGGTTTGAACCCACCAGCCAGGGTAAACCAATGGGGAGGTGGGAGCTTAGTGGCTACAGGCATTGGCCTTTGGAGTTCTAATCCAAGCCACACCCGTTGCCCAGCTCAAAGGTTGCCATTTTGATACTGCTGCGGAGGTCGGGCATGAATCACAGTGAAGGCCCGGACAAGTCTTCAAAATGAAGACTCCATGACACATTCTAGAAGAATGCTGGGAGCTGTATCACTGTGCAGGAGGACTGGTTTGAAGGTGATTGTGTGGAAATGTAGATAAATAAAGTTTCTTGAATACGGTGCGAATCTCCAAACTTTTTGATACCACAGAGGAAGGAAACTGGAGAGGAACCAGACTTAAAGGGAACCCATCCTCATCCTCAACACCGAAAGTCCATTCATTACAGTTTGTACAAAAAATGTTCTTAGGACTCGTATTCATGGTATTTGCATGTTGGATTGTATTTATCTCTGATTTAGAACAGTTTTCCTAAATAATTCCTGAACTCCTCGTTCCTTTAGGGCACACCCTTATTGCATGTGTTTCTCAGAACAGTGTGCTGAAGATCCGATTGCTTAGATTAGATAAATACAGTATCTGTATTTAAGAGCAAAGGCAAAATAACAAAACAAATATGTCGGAAAGCCCAGATTTGGAAACGTTTGTTTTAGATTAGCGGTCGTGCTCACTGTTCTTCTTCCTCGAGGGAATGACCCAGCTGGACGGAAGCTGGGGGTCACAGTACCCACATGGTTGTTGGAGCAATTGACAGTTCAGGACATTGCTTAAGGGCTTAACAGAGGCAGAATGGCTGCACTGGGATTTGAACTCTCAACCTCCCAGTGAGTGGTTCAGAACCTTAACAGCCGAGCTCCCTCATGTCCAAATCCCTATACTAAATCCCAGACCATCAGCAAGTCTGTTGTTTCTCAAACAAATCACGTAACCCTCAGTTACTTGCTCAGTTTAGATCTTGGACTGGACTCGATCTGAAGGATACACTTCTGCAAAATCATATGCGGTTGTATTCAGAAGGGAAAAAAACCCAGTCTGGAATTCTGCTCCTCTTAACCAGACATCTGCACATTTCAGTTGTGTTTGAAGGCACTTTATGCATTCCTTGAAAGTCCTCCTGGTATCTGGATACACTGTGATGTCCTAGAGAACAGGAAATCACTACATCTGTAGGGAAACAGGAATTCCAGGAGAAGGGCTGAGAAAAGGGCTGAGAAGACCAGAGCCAGTGTTTGGGTTACAGTTCAACACTAATGATCAGCAGATCTATTTAAAATGCGGAAGTTCTGTTTTGGTATGTCTCAGCTGGAACAAAGTTGGAGTCAGGTTGCAGGGTCTTCTGTTATTCTGGAAGGAACTGACAAATTCATGGTGTCATTAAAGGCCAAGCAACGAGATCTGTACTCTCAGGTTGGTTTTTTTTCTTTCAAATTTGTGGTTCACAGTTTTGAACATCAAGCTAACACTTGCTACATATCGGTTAGTGTCATGTGACTGCTCAAAAGCCCCGACTGCCCCTCGATGGCTTGCTCAGTTCTTGACATCTTCTGGTGTTAAAAAGCGGCCGGATGAATAAAACACCTACATTTGGTGTGATCCTTTTATAAATTATTTCCACGTCACATTGAAAAGAACGAAGGCTTCGCTCCAGCCACACGTTCTGTTCAATCAAAATGAAGTGAAATGATACACAGGAAGAGATTCTTCCAAACAGTCTTACAATTAGGGACCTCAGACTTTAAATATCATCAAAAGCAACAGAATACTACATAAAAAATATCACTGAATCGTCCTCCATTACGTCCATCCTGACTGAAGGAAAGAGGTGGAACACCATAAAACACTGTGGCCATGGCTTCTGAGCCAGTGGTGGAGATGTTACAGATGGAATATTGAGATAGTTATGAGGAATTGGATGTTAGGGAAGTATTGAAAACCTGAAATACAGAAGTGGCCAGATGTGCAGGTGGGTATCAGAAGTGAGAACAATGTCACATGAGACTTGGCTGCTCAGATTCAGTAGTGAAGCGTTGGGTTGAAAAGTCAGCTAATGCTTTTACAGCTTTTGCTTTCATTGTTTTGATGAGTTACGATTTCTTTGAATTTAGGACATGTCGCGAACTGACCAATGAGATCACGACCTGCTTGAATTCAGTGGTGAAGACCTGAGCAGAAGATCGCGGTGTGATTTTTGAATCACCCATTCCACATTGAGTTTCCATTTGCTGTTATAATGAGCTCCACTCTTCTGGGAAGATGTTCCACTGAAGATTTTGTGGAGATTCATTCAGCCACAAGGGTGTAAATAAGTCAGGTACTGATGGAGGTGAGAAGGTGAGGAGGCCTGGGGTGCAGTCAGCATTTGCATTCATCTTAATAGGTTTGGAGCTCTAGAGCAGGAGATCTTCCACTCCAACCCATGGAAAGCAGATGTTCATGGAGCTGGCTTTGTGCATTATCATGCTGAATCAGGTTTTGGGTCTTCTAGTTCAAGTGAAGGGAAAATTTCCTTTTTTGTGTGTCCCAATACTTTTGTCACATTGGAGATGATACTGTATGTTTTTATGTAAAACGCATGTTAAGCAATATTTTTATTTTTGGTGGGAAATTTAGATGTTTTTTTTATTGACTCAATAATTCAGAAGTTTCAAAAATTAATCACATCTACGTCCTTTTGTAAAATCTCATTCTGTACCTGACGCTCGCACCAAATGTACTCATGCAGATGATGTGGTTTAACCACGACCTTCACCGCTCACACCCCACGAACTTCAATGTCTCGCAGATACTTACTGAGGAACTTCCAATGAACCAAACAGTAAAAAAAGTCCTAAAAACCTACGCTAGGGCCAAAAGGATTGGGTTTGCAGCTGTATGTGGTTCTTCTCCAAACCTTTAGCACAAAGTTTACCGTCACTTGAACTACGAGACCCAAACCTCGTCCAGCAGGACATTCGTGCACAAAGCCAGCTCCAGGAAGATAAATGGGTTGGAAGGGTGTGGAAGATCTCCTGCTATAGAACTCCAACTCTATTAAACACCTTTGGGATGAATGTGATCGCTGACTGCACCCCAGGAACCTCCTCATCTTCTCACCTACATCACCACCTGACTTTACTAACACGCTTGTGGCTGAATGAATCTCCACACAAATCCAGGGGAACTTCTTCCCAGAAGAGTAAATGTGAACTTAAGAAGAAAAGAATTTACATGATATATTTCTGATATATTTATACAGTGGAACCCTGGTGTACGAGTTCCTTGTAGTACGAGAACATCAGCGTACGAGATGTTTTACTGGTATAAATCTTTGTAGGAGCATGAGCATACTTCAGGAACACGAGCGGTTTTCAGGAACAAATTAATCCCTCCACTATATATATATATATATGGTGTGTGTGTGTGTGTGTGTGTGTGTGTGTGTGTGTGTATCAGCAGTACATACAGCACACAGATGCAGTAGGACCCTGGGACGGTCTCGCTGTCTCTGATCAGGAAGCTCCCGTCTCGTCCTGCTGCTCCCAGGATCTTCTGAGCTTCTTCTTTACTGATGGCTCCATGGTACATCGCTAATCCTTCCATCCTTATTGCTCTTTAAACCTTTTGAACTCTTTCTCACACACACACACACACACACACACACACACACTCAAACACCCTCAGAATCCCGAGATCGATCAGAGAGGCTCAGTAGTGAACGATGTCGTTCAGCACTAATACATTTAGAAGTGATACAGAAATCAGGAAGGAATCTACACATGCTCTCTCTCTCTCTCTCTCTCTCTCTCTCTCTCTCGCACACACACACACACACACACACACACACACAGGAAGTAGCAGCTTGTCTTTGGAATCAACTTATTCAGCATTTGCCACCCTTTAACGACTCGCAACCACAAACCCTGCACAGAAACACAGAGAAACCACTTTATTTACTGCGCGATGATACATGAACCAGCACTGAGGCCTGGAGGAGTTCTGGATGCTCTGAACACTCTGGATGCTCTGATGCTCTGATGCTCCGAACACTCTGGGTTTGCACTCGCTAAGCATTAATGTGTGTGAGAATATTCTGAGTCGAGTCTCACCGTTCAACACGTCTCCTTCTTTCCTTCTTCATACCATCACGATGGGTGGAGCTCGAGTAGAAACAGCTACGTCCCTGCCAGCTAAGCAACAGTGTCCACTCGTTATGCTAATTGATCGCTTTAACTCCTTTAAAATATAAAATATTCACCAAAATATGAAAATCTGTTTACTCAAGAAGGTGGTATTACCTGTGTGTGTGTGTGTGTGTGTGTGTGTGTGTGTGTGTGTGTGTGTGTGTGTGTGTGTGTGTGAACGATCCTGAGCAGGAATTCTGTATTGAGGAGGCATTTTTTTGTCATTTTTTTCCTAGTTGTAAGTCAGAAATTATGATTTTTGATGTTTATTATGATTCATTTTTCTCTGTTTTCGCTCATGTTTTGGGCCGAGGCCACATGTTCCCAAGTGGGAAGGTGTTTTGTGTTTTGTTTTTTTATTCAGAAATTATGAGCTTAATTTTTATATATTGCTTTTTATTTGTACTTTTATAAAAAAATAATTATTTACTGAAGTTTTGGGCTCAAACTTATTTGCAGGAATTCTGAATCGAGTGGACGTTTTTTCTTTTCTAGTCCTTTATTAGAATGAATTTTGCTGTTGTTCACACTCTCATAATAACACAAAGACGTTTCTTTCCACAGTGAGTCTTCATTCCCTGGTATAATGAGCTCCACTCTTCTGGGAAGATGTTCCACTAGATGTTGTGGAGATTCATTCAGCTATAAGTGTGTTAGTAAAGTCAGGTAGTGATGTAGGTGAGAAGATGAGGAGGTTCCTGGGGTGCAGTCAGTGTTCACATTCATCCAAAAGGATTTCAATAATATTGGAGATCAATAGCAGAAGATCATTCTGTAAAAGAACCACATCAGAGTTGAAAATTCCCAATACTTTTGACCCTATTGTGCACATATGATTGAAAAAATCATTATTTTATTAAAAAGAAAATGTATTGGAGCTCAAATGTATTAAATTATTTATCATTTACAACACACACACACACACACACACACACACACACACACACACACACACACACACACACACTGATCCACTCCTCGTTTCTTCCTCTGTCGGTGTGAACAGGATTTAGAGGGATTAAGAAAACACTGAGGTGGACCTCGTCTGCCTCTCCACACACACACACACACACACACACACACACACACACTGAATAACGTGTCAGAAAGCTGCGTGATGAATCGCACTCTTCCCCGAGAAACGTTTCATTTTCCACCCTTTCAGCTTCATATCACACACATCCGTTTTGTTTTCAGTTTTTACTAATGATACTGAGAGAATGTATCACTCTATACATACCGTCTCACACACACACACACACACACACACACACACACACACAATTACTCATAATCACACACTCCAGTGCTCATGTTAGTTCTCTCTCTCCAGTGTTCTGTAGTGTTTAAAGACTATAATCACACTCTTGATGTCACCCAAATGAGGATGAGGTTCTGCTTTTGAGTCTGGTTCCTCTCAAGGTTTCTTCCTCATAACATCTAAGGAAGTTTTTTCTTCACCATGGTTGCTAATCAGGGATAAACACACATCGTTCACCTTAACTGTTATATTCTGTAAAGCTGCTTTGAGATAATGTCTGTTGTGAAAAAGTGCAATAGAAATAAACTTGACACTCACACCTACACACACACAAACACACACACTAAACTTGCCAAGAGATTAGCCAATAAAAGCACACTAAATATTCAAGCTGTCCATAAAACACATAGAGGCCTTATCTGCAAAATGTGTGTGTGTGTGTGTGTGTGTGTGTGTGGGTATGGGTGTGGTGGTGTGGTTTGGTGCGGGGGTGTGTGGGTGTGTGGGTGTTGGGGGTGTGTGCTTTGGTGTGTGTGTGTGTGGGTGTGTGTGTGTGTGTGTGTGTGTGTGTGTGTGTGTGTGTGTGTGTGTGTGTCTGTGTGTTGGGGGGGGGGGTTGTGCTATTTGTGGTCGGTGATGCAATGAATTCAGTGCAATTTATAAACATTGCTAACATTTTCCACTGACTAGCGGTGCCAGGCAACTAACTTTGCAGGCGTGAAATTGTTCTTCAGCAAAACACAAGTGTCAGACATCTTTGGCGTAAGTGCTATGTTGCTAATAATAAATTGTTCCATTAGCTAGCTCGATTCTATGCTAACCCAAGAAGCAAACGACAAAATTGTGCGTTTGAAATGTGCCTTTATTGTGATATTACAACCAGTTTGTCAGACTAGAAACCATGATGATAACGTTAGCATGATGTAAGGGAGCATCTCCTCCCTGGAACATATGGTGCTACGTGCTAAATAGGTTTGGTCAAAACAAATAAACAGTGAATCATTGTGTCCTTTAGATATATTACTACACAAGTGTCTTAAATATCTCTAGTGCACTACATCTTGTGCTAGCTTCATCTGGAAACATTATTTCTAGTGCTTCAGTGTGAGGAAACATCTAGATCTTGTTTATGTGACCCATGAAGGTGAATCGTCCACTCCTGCGTCCTGCATGTGGGAGCAGTACAGGTTGTCCTTCACACCACCATGATGGGTGACCATGATAAGAATGAAAAAACTATGAAGAGACACTGTTTAGACAAAGGTTTGTGGACACCTGACCATTAGATTAGTATGAACTTAAACTCCACTTTTCTGGTAAGATGTTATTTTAGATTTTTGTGTAGATTTCTGAAGATTTATTCAGCTACAAGGGTGTTTGTAAAGTCAGGTACTGATGTAGGTGAGGAGGCAGGTAGTTAGGTAGGGTGCAGTCAGTGTGAAGAAATTATCCTCAAATATGTCCAAACGTGTTGGAGCGCTATAGCAGGAGATTTTCCACCATATCCAACCCACAGTAAGCAGATCTTCATAGAGCTGACTTTGTGCACAGGGTCATTGTTATGCTGCAACAGGTTTGAGTCTCCAAGTTTCAAGTAAAAGGAGAATTTCATGCTTCTGCATCCAAAGACATACTTTGTACTGACAGTTTGAGAAAGAACCACATCTGGGTGGAAAATGCAGGTATCCACATATTTTCCATAGTGCAAGTACATGCAGCTTTCACTCTTGTCCTTGGTGGAAGTTGGTGGTTTGTTCTCCAGTCGCTGTTTTGTGAGTTGAACATCACAAATGTTTGTTGTTTCTTTGGCTTGAATACAGAGATGTTTGGTGTGATGGTCAGAATTCTTAGTAGTTCAAGAGATCTGAGGCTGACATTCATGATCTCTGTTGTTTCAGGAAGCAAAACCTTGAACAGCTTGAACCCTGAGGCCCGTAACGTCCTGCATCACCAAGTTCCATCCTGCACAATCTATAAATTACAGCTTGTCCTCCACACTGACGGAGCCCATTGTGTCCTTGGTTTCGCTGAGTTTCCGTGAGAAGGAGCTGATCTGTATGCTGACCGAGTCGTTCCTCTGCTTTCCGATCTTTTGCACTTTCACCTTCCAGAGGCGCCGCAGCTGCTGGCGAAATCGATTCCCTACAAAGCAGTAGAGCAGCGGGTTGATGGCGGAGTTGGCGAAGCCGAGACACAGCGCGGGAGCCATCATGACGCTCATCACCTGCTGAACCTCACAGCTCCAGTTTACACCAAACTCCTTCAGCACACCCATGAAGGACAGGGTGTGAAACGGGAACCAGCAGAAGAAGAACGCTGTGATGATGGCCAGGGCAACGCGGCGCACTCGCTCTAAACGCAACGAATTGGGTTCCACCAAATCCGGGGATGTGAGCAGGTGACACCGTATTCGACTGTAGCACGTCGCGATGACAATTAACGGGATCAGGAAGCCGAAAATGTTCTTGCTGAGCGTGACCATGCCGTGCCATTGAGTGCTTGGATATTTTAGCACACAGGCTGTTACGTTATACTCTGCAGCGTAAACTGTTTCCCGGAAAACAACCACCGGAATGGTGGTGAGAGTCGCTAGAACCCAGATGACGGCACACACACCCCGGGCGTGAAACACAGTGCGGGCGTGATATACACTTTCGGGGCAGTGCGACTGCAGAGGGTAGACTATGACGCGGTATCGGTCGATGCTCATTCCCATGATGAAGTAGATGCTAGCGTAGGTGTTTAGCGAGGTCAAAGAGCCGCACAGCTTGCACATGAACCATCCAAAGGGCCAGTCATAAATCCGGAGGTAGTGCACTGCCCAGAACGGAAGCCCGATCAGAAACACCAGGTCAGACAGGGCCAGGTTTAACAGGTACGTGTTAGCAACGGTGCACCTTAGCGACTTCTGGCCCAGCACACACACAGCCAGCGTGTTCCCGAGGAAACCCAGGATGAAGATTATAAAGTAAATGATAGGCACAAGAGTCTGCTGGTAGTGAGAAATGGAGAAGGAGAGGAAATCGCACGAGTGGTTCGATGCGACATGGAGAGACGGGGGCTCGCCGACTGTGCTCAGATTACTGGAGAAGTCTAATTCCATGGTGATTTCATGGGAAGTTCACTTTGATTAGGTGGGATCTGCAGTAGACACAGAAAAAAAACAACAATAAAGTTAAATGTTGCAAGAAGACATTTAATATCCTTATTTAAAAAAAAAAAAAAAAAAAGGTTGAGGAGTTTAAGGTTCACCACTGATTAACTCCCCTGTTGGGTTCTTAAGCCTGGATCTCAACCGTCTCTGCTCCAGGAACACTCTATCATTGCTGACCATGAGTTTTTAAATCCAGCTTCCTAACAAGCTTAAATATGAGAAGAAAAGTATTTTATAACTAAAACTAAAAAAGTATAACTAAAAGTCTTCTACTTCCTGCACCCGGATCTGCTACTACAGCTGCTAGCTATTAAAAATTCACTCTGTTGGCTGGTCAGTCACTTTGGAAGTAGAGAGCTCTCTGTCATGGTACTTGACATGTATATTTGATGTTCTAGTAATGATAATACGTGGTATTATAAACGCTGTGTTGCATGGTTTGTGAAATTTCAATTCCTCACCATGTAGATCCTAGCCGAACATGGCCATTATTTTCTAGAGGACAAAAGAGACAGAAACAGAGCTGCAAGAAATAGTCATGGAGTTTCTGTTGTTATTTCTCAGAAAGATTGAGAAATCAATTTACGACGCCCCAGACACTGACAGCGTGAACAAATTCTGTTTGACGGAATCACACAATCGTGGAAAGCATGTCTGCGAAAAGCCATGAAAACACGTAAAAACACACGAAAACACATGAAAACTCAGGATTCTTTATGCAATTTAAATTCCAGCTTAGTGTGAAGAAACGCTCGGGTTGTGTAACGGAGCCCAGGTTTCCCCCGAAGCAGAGAAGCACAGAGACTTTGCATTCCGTGTTATGAAATTCTTTTTATCACGGCTGTTATTCATAATGTTTTTTAACCCCCAGGATTTGTAACGGCATTGTGCAAGCTGTGGACACGAGGCCCGAGCGAGAGTGAGTGGAATTGACACGTGAAAGCCTCAGCTTTGGGGAGAAGAGAAAAAACAAACCCTGAGAAAGAAAAGCAGATTCCCACTGACAAGAGAGTCTCTGGTGAGATGAGTCGCGTGTGAAAGGGTTCAGCTTCCTAATGGAAAGAGCGCGCACGTGTGTGTGTGTGTGTGTGTGTGTGTGTGTGTGTGTGTGTGTGTGTGTGTGTGTGTGTGTGTGTGTGTGTAAAAGGCTTCACCACATGTTTATGACTTGACATGCTTGAAACCCCCATGTTCCTCAGCTGTTGGTTCCTCAGTGCCTCTGCGGTTTGTAGTAAATTGATTCTTGTTTTTCTCTCTGGTTTTTTTTTTTCAGATGAGGAATAAGTCAGTATTTTCTAGAGTTTAACATAAACGTGAGTACGTGATGACGTGTGTGTACAACTGCAACTATTTATTACTTGTGCACTGTGGAATTTTATGAAACTTATAAAAAACGAACTTTTCATTAACTAATCAATGAATTAAACTCTGAACTATAAACTCAATGAAACAGAGTTAATCACTGAATCTTAATATAAAAAGCTAATTATCGATTATTTGAAAAACAAATCAATCAATGAATCAACTCACTACTAAGTTTCAGATATATTTATATTTATATTTAAACGAGTCTTTATCTCACTTTGAAAAGCTCATTGTGTTTCTGCAGAACCAGTAATAATGTTTGTATGTTTGGGTGTTTGGTGGTTTAGACTTTATTCTGTTCACACAGACCCTGAACTCATTAGTTGACTTTAGAACATTAGGTGTTTTTTCTTCTGTTTATGTAGATGAATAAACTCGGCTATTTGAGGCTCGCAACATTCCCAAACCCTCCATTCAGAGGAGTAACTGGAGCAGATCTGATAAAAGATGTCCACATCATGTCTAAAAACAAAACCCATGCAAGACAAGTGTGGAGCTGCAAATCTGAAGTTCTCACAGTTCCACAGTTCCACATTCCAAGAGTTTTAAAGTCCCACAATTTTAAAGTTCCCACAGTTTCACAGTCTCATAATCCAACAGTCCCACAGTCCCACAGTTCCCCAATCCCACAGTCCAAGAGTTCAACAGTTCCACAATCTCACACTACAACAGTTCCACAATCTCACAGGAATTCTGTCATAAATAGAATTGTGTTAAAGATCCCAGAATATGTTTTATATTTTTGATTCTACAAAGTAGTTCCATTCAGCTTTAATAGCAGCTTTGCACACACTGCATTCTCTCATCAGATCCATGAAGTCCTCACCTGGAATGGTTTTCCAACAATCTTGAGGAGTTCCCAAAGTTGTTGAGATGCTGCTTTTGCTTCATCTCACTTGGATTTAGCTCAGTGAGAGACCAGGTCATCTGAAGCAGCACTTCATTACTTCCTTAATTGGATAAATAGCTCTTATGTAACCTGGAGGTGTGTTTGGGGTCATGGTCCTGTTGGAAACAGAATAATGGTCCCACTGCAAACCAAAATGTAAATCAGATTGGTATGTGCCACTGTGGAAGCCATGCTGGTTAAGAGTGTCGTCAATTTGGACTAATTTGCCACACTGTCACTAACAAAGCACCTCCACACCATCACAAGAACCGTCGCCTCACCGTCTGTACAGTCAAAAGACAGAATTACAGATTTCCACTAATCTAATGTCCATGATGGATCTTTTCTTTTTGTTTAACAGTCTTTCCTGCCATCATCTGGATTTGTACAGTAGTTGTAGCAGCACTAATAGTGATATTGTCTCTGCACAAGACGACTGATTCTCTAAAGCACATTCAGAAGGTAAGAAATTTCACAAATGAACTCTCTGAAACCCTTTCAGGTGAAACCCTGTGACTCTGATGAGAGAACGATGACACATGATGCTGCTTTAGACAATCGAAAATATAAATTATATTCTTGATTCTTTATCATGTTTTTCAGTATTTGTGAATCATATGTACAATTAAAAAAATAATCAGAATACAGAAAAAAAAAAGATATATATTTAAAATGATCAGAAATAAACATCATGCACGGAAAAATGCTTCTGCTGGAGATGATGCACCACTGAAGGTGTGACTGTGTACTGAGTAAAGGGTCTGAATACTCTCTGAATGCCCTGTACACACACACACACACACACACACACACACACACACACACACACACACACACACACACACACACTCATGTACATGAACACCCCCACAACCCCCCAAACACACAAACACACACACACACACACACAATCTGTCCTGAAAGTCAGTATCTTCTCTAATACTTTGACATGGAGAACACGTTTTGTTGTTGCAGAGTCTGTTACAGAAATCTGCCAAACATTTATTTTGCTTTGGTAAAAAGAAAAAAGAAAGTGTGATAGAGAGAGAGAGAGAGAGAGAGAGAGAGAGAGAGAGAGAGAAGAGTGTGAGAGAGAGAGCGAGAGAGAGAAAGAGAGAAGAGTGTGAGAGAGAGAGAGAGAGAGAGAGAGAGAGAGAGAGAGAGAGAGAGAGAGAGAGAAGAGTGTGAGAGAGAGAGCGAGAGAGAGAAAGAGAGAAGAGTGTGAGAGAGAGAGAGAGAGAGAGAGAGAGAGAGAGAGAGAGAGAGAATGTCTATACAGAAGGTTGTAATTGCCTGAGTATTTCTTCACAGCTCAAAAAAGATCTGGTTTTAGTTGTTAGATGACATTAGGAAATCAGGTTCCTCCCGGGTTCCTCGCCTTCTCCAGGGGTTTTGTAGCGAATCCACAATCTCTAAACTGTTGGATTTAAGGAGGAGTTTCTTCATATACAGCTGATAATGTCCAAAAAATGCTACATATAATTATAATTGTGTTCATATTTATATCAATTTACTGTGTTATATTTAATCATATGCAGGTTCGTGCCAAAAGTATTGGGACAGCTGACTTCTCCAGCTGTATAAAGTTCAGCTCCAAAACTGTTACTCCAAAGTTGGAGTGTAGGATGTCTTTGGTAAAGTAGCATGCAGTTTTGCCTTTATCACATTTTGGAGACTCAAACCTGCTTCAGCGTGACATTTGTGCACAAAGCCAACTTCATGATACATTAGATGGAGTGGAGGATCTCCTGCTATAGAGTTCTGACCACAACCCTATTTATAGATATATTTAGAGAAGAAAAGAGTGATGTAATGTTTCAGCATAACACACACACACACACACACACACACACACACACACACACACACACACACACATTACAAACACTGTAAATAAGACCTGATGATGATGATGATGATGATGATGATGATGAGTTTTAAAAAGTTCTAAAATAAAGATCTTCTTACCGTTACTGTGAGGGAAACTACCCCATCAAGCTCCCCTGAAATGACCAACAGATGTTCATCTTCTTCCCAACTGCTGCAGCACTTCGGTCTGTTACACACACACACACGCACACACGCACACACACACACACACACACGCACACACGCGCACACACACACACACACACACACACACACACACACACACACACACACACACTTTTCCCTTTCTAATACAGGTGGTATGTGTAAGAGAGAGTGAGAGAAGGATGCAGGAGGTCTGTCTGATAGAGAACTTCCTGTAGTGCTTTTTATAAGCACAGGGGTCCAGACAGAGGGGGTGGGGGTGGGGGGGGGTTACAAAAGAGGGAAGGACAGAGAGAAATGAGGAAAGATAAAGAAAGAGGGAAGGAAAGAGAGAGAATGGGAATATGGTAGAGAGAGAGAGAGAGAGAGAGAGAGAGAGAGAGAGAGAGAGAGAGAGAGAGAGAGAGAGGTGGACAGGTAGAAGAGAAGGATGTAAGGGAGAGAAGGAGGGAGGGAACATAAAATAAACAGGTACAGGGCTAAGAACAAGAAAATTAAAAAAAAGAAAGAATTAAGAGAGAGTGAGAATAAATTTGCATATATATGTATATGTATGTAACACTAATGTTGTGTATGGAAATTTGTATGTAATCGTATTGCATTAAATCAGTATTAACCACTTCATTCCCGTCTCACCCTGCCACCATTCCACCCCCGGAATTCTCATCTCATCCACCCGATATTTCTAAAACCACCCAACCCCTAGAATTTGTATCTCATACCCCCATCTTACCTCAGTTATCGTACCCCCAATATTCCCATTTCATCCCAGTCTTCCCATCTCACTCAGTAATTCTCATTTCATCCCCCTGGTATTCCAATTTTACCCTGCCGTTC
>JBCEWE010000195.1:47500-93125 GCA_039877035.1 Silurus lanzhouensis
GGGCCAGCAGCTCAGCTGCCTGATCTTAGGAATAAAAGGAAGGATGTAATATTTTATAATGGTGAGATGTTTCCAGCAAGTGATGATTAACTCTCAAGTCAAAGCGAACACAGACGGTACACTCGCTCTGGAATGATGGAAAGTTGACTAACGAGGGAAACTAGCAAGAGCAATGCATGTGCTGCACCTAGTCTCGGTTTCTAACCATATTCATAGTGTTTAATAGCGTGAGGGTGTTTACCAGCGCTTTCTTTCTTCACGCTTTCCAGGTCCCTCTTCACGCCCCACAGCTCGCCTGTCTGAACTTGATATGAAAGAAGAGTGTATTATTTAAGGATTTTTAGATGTTAATTTAGAAATATTCGTCTCACCCGTGTTCTCTCTCTCAACTTTCTCCACCTTCAGCTTGAGCTCGGAGAGAGATGCTGTCTGCTGCTGCACGAGCTCTTGGAGCTTCTTCACATCACCAGGGAGGTCCTGAGAGTCCGTATCCTGCAGACTGCTCGGCACGTGCAACAGCAGAAACAAGACAATCACCTGGAACATGCTTCTTTCCATCGTTACCGCTGAGATGCTCAGGTTCTACGCGGCTCTCTTAAATACAGATGTTATTGTGTAACAAAATAATTATATGGATGTGATGTGGTGTGTTGAAATCTGCTGACGAAGGACAACCCACGCTCAGGTCAATCATTAAACTCGGACTAATAAAATATAGAAAGTTAACCTTCTAGATCAGGAATCTTCATCACAGAAAGAGAAAATATTACAGATGAGTAACTGTGTGGTTACATTTCTAAAATGCGCCATGTAATATTAATACACACTGTAACACATTGGAACACATCATACAACACTATAACACAGCAACACACACTGCAGCGCATCATAGAACACTAACATTGTGTAGCACATCATAAAAGATTAACTGCACTGGAACACATCATGGCTCACTGTAACATTCTGTAACACATCAAAGAATATTGTAACAAATCATACAACTGTCTCACACATACTGTAACGCATCATGTAACACTGTAACATTCCAGGATCCAAGGCAGGCCGAGGCGATACACACTTGAGATATTTGAAGGTAAAACACTAAAATGTGGAGATAACAGTCTTGTATAATGTTGTGTTGATGTACTACTGCCCTCTATTGAACAGACAGGAGAATGCAGTTCAGCAGATATTCACTAATGAAGTAAATACAGTATATATAACTCTACTTTCCATAATAAACTGTAGAGTCAAGTAATGAATTATAAAAACTCTCAGGACTGAAATTGAGTAGTTTAAAAACTGTACTTTTAGATTTACTTGAGTACATATTTAGTGCTGAATCTGTACTTTCATTGCACTACTTGGCCATTGCTACTTTATCCACCTGTTTACTGGGGGCACTTCTGTAAAAACCTCAGCCGGAAGTAGGAGCAAAGTTGACTGACTTTCACTGACGGCTATATGGTTTGTTTATGTGCGGTTTGGGAACATGTTAAAATGAGAACATGCGGTTTGGGAACAACGAGTGCTGTTCATAGTTGTACTTTTACAACTGCAACTACAACTTTCACCTGCAAGAGCGTGTATGACATGCCTGTGTTTCCTTGCCTGAGTAGTAGATAGACATTAAACACACTTTATTAAAAAAAAGTGGGTCTTCATCATCATCAACATCGTTTTTACTTAAATTACTGATAAAAGCATGCTTTGGGTATTGAGCTAATGTTGGCTGGAAGGGAATATTTGAATAACTGCTGGTACTGGGGCAGAATCGGACAGGAGATGGGTCTGCTTAAGGGCACTTACTGAGGACATTCGTTAGCTGCTGCACCGCAATCACAAACTGAGGAAAAGTGTCATTTTTTTAAAGCAGTATGGAGATAAAGAGTGTAAGTGTGTTGAACTGAAAGTAGTGTGAAAAACTATTCAGTGCTGCTGGGCGGGGCTTTGGGTAGTTTGGGGCGGGGCTTTGGGTAGTTTGGGGTGGGGCTTTGGGTGGGAGTGTTAAAGACTTATCATAGTTTATTGGCTGTAATCTTTCACCCAATCAGAAGTTTAAAATCATGCTGGTATTTTCTGTGCTATTTTACATAATAAAATCAAACACTGATTGGGTGGGCAAGACACACATTTGGGTGGACTCGGCCCTCCTCCGCCCACTGCTGCCACAGGCTCTGTTCCAGAAGTCAAGTCAAGTCAAGTCAAGTCAAGTTTATTTCTATGGTGCTTTTCACAACAGACATTGTCTCAAAGCAGCTTTACACAAATCAACAGTGATGGTGGATGGTGTGTGTTTATCCCTGATGAGCAGCTGTGGCGACTGTGGCAAGGAAAAACTCCCTTAGATGTTATGAGGAAGAAACCTTGAGAGGAACCAGACTCAAAAGGGAAACCCATCCTCATCTGGGTGACATCAAGAGTTTGATCATAAATCTTTCAACGATACAGAACACTGGAGAGTGAGAACTAACATGAGCACTGGCGTATAAGATTATAAGTGATGTTCTTTCTGCAGTCTTATACAGTCTATATGGTTAGTAGCTCCGAGTTTTATGAGCTCAGAAGGGGTTTCTAATCAGTATTGATCTAATTTCTTGCTTCTTTTTTATCTTCTAAGTTCATCAGCAAGTTTGTATAACACAATGTTCCTACAGACCACCGCGAATTTCAGCTGGTAAAGTGCAGGATGAACAGTTACATCGATGAGTGCACACAGCAGTATATTTACACAGTGGTTAACACTGTAACATGAACACACTGAATAAAACACTATGGAACACACACACAGAGTGTAAAACACTGCAGCCACTGATGTAACACCCAGAGACGTAGAGTCTCGTTTCATTGCGACACACACAGTGTTTGTTTTTCTATGGTGGATCAGTGAGGAAGCCGGTGAAAGTGTTGCAGCGCGGCATATCGTCGGCATAGAGTTTGGGTGATGAGAACATCAGAGCGAGTTTAGAAAGTGTCTGCAAATAAAATGGGATTTATCACTACATCTCAAAATATATTTTCCTAAACCTCAGATTGAGTCTGTGCTGCTGAAGGAACATTTTATTACGAATAAATCACAACATGCTGAGATCTGACTTGACATGACATCGGGTTTATTTGTGAGAAAGAAAACTAGAAAACAGAGAGAAATCATAAGAGTAATGACAGTGAGGCCTACACACACCAACGTGACATGTTCACACTTGTTCGGGTGGAGATTTAATCTGTAATGCAGATCGTGGTTTTGTTAAGAGGTGAAGAGTAGGAAGCCGCTGAAGGTGTTGCGGAGCAGATTATCGTCGTAGAGGGCATAGTTGGTGTAGAGTTTCAGATACATGACGTCTCCAGCGAGCAGCTCCACCACCAGGCCACTGGACACGTGTCTGAGAAGGCCATCGGTTTGAGCCTCACCTAGGTGCAGGAGCAGGTCGCTGTTCTTGTACAAGTGAACACCCATGTTGTTGCTGTTGGTGTTGTAGGCAGCAGCTGTGAATCGGATGTAGTACACGCCTTTAACCGGAGCTGTGAACACGCCTGCAATAAACACACACAGGATCATTGTAGCACTTTTGTGTAAAAGTGTTAGGTGTTACTGTGCAGGTGTGTGTTATGATGTACAGCACCTGTGTATGGGTTATAAGCTCCTCCGATGTTGCTGACCACTTTACTGTAGATCAGAGTGGTTTCAACATTAAAAGGTCCTTTCTGTCCTGGAGATAAACCGGCGCTGAACGCCACCTTCGGCCGCTCTGCAAACACAACACACAACCATGAACACAACACAGCTCTCCTGATGACACTCAATTTGGAAGAAGCTTCAGGGTATATTGTGATGAGTTTTGAGTGTGTTTACCATTGTTTTGTTTCTTCATGCTCTCCAGTTCCTTCTTCACGTCCACCAGCTCTCCTGCCTGAGCTTGGGAATAAAGAGATGCAAATTATAAGACTTATGAGATATTTCCAGAAATTAACCAGCAAGTGATGAGTGAAATTAAACACAGACAGTGTTGGTGCACCTAGCCGGGGTTTCTAAGTTCTTTTTATCTTCTTTTTTTACTATGTTCCTACAGACTGGCCTAAGATTCAGCTGGTAAAGTGTAGGAAGAACTGCTACATCGATAAGTGTGATGGAAGGAATCATGATGTTTGTCTCACCTGTGTTCTCTTTCTCCATGTTCTCCATCTTGACCTTGATCTCGGTTAAAGCAGCCACCTGCTGATACACGATATTTTGGAGCTGCTTCACATCATCGTGTTCCTCCTCAGAGTTTTCCTGACCATGCGATTCCTGCTGACTGCTCGTCACCAGGGCCAGAAGCAGCATCAGAGCCAGGGCATAAAACACAGTTTTCTCCATCCTCAGCATTGAGATCTCTCAGGTTCTCTTCTTCTTTCTTCTACACCAAAGCCTTTATATAGCAGAGATTTAGAAATCACCCTATAGATTTCCTTCTATGAAGGTTCCTCATTCAGAACATTCTTGTATATAATTTCCACATTCTAAACATTCAGAGAACGTTTTTCCATGCAGCTCCAAATTATAGAAGTATAAACTTACAGAACAGGAACTTGGAAAAGACAAACAAGAGAAGAGTGTTAGAATTTAGGGTTCAGGTTCCGTGCTGGTAAATCGGTACATTTCCTTGTTCCACCACATTCCTGTATCAGAATGTGGTGGAACACACACCATGAGAAAACCAGTAACAGCCATTTAGCTCTGTAAAGACCCATTGTAACACACTGTAACACACACTACATACTTTATCATGTAACACAAAATAACAGATAACAGAACACTGTAACACACAATGTGCAACATTCTGTAACACATCATAGAATATTGTAACTAAAACACAACAAACAACAATGTAACATGTTGCAGATTAGTGTAACACAGTGTTCCATATCTCACAGTGTAACACATCATACAACACTATACCACTGTAACACACACTACCATTGTTAAACACACACACCATGTAAAACATTGTAATGTAACAACCATGACGAAGGTCACAGCAGTACAGACTAAACCACCAAGACACATGCAGGAATGCAGATTCTCATTCCATTGAGGTTTCTATGATGGACAATGAGGAAGCCGTCGTCTTAAAGAGCATCGTTGATGAGATTGTTGATGAAAACATGTCAGACAGTGGCATCTTTATTGTACCTGCCCAAGTTCATGAGGTGCTGGTTGCTCTTCTATAAGCAAACACCCTTGTTGTGTTTGTTGTTGGTAGATGGAGGCAGTGAATGAGAGGTATGTGACCTCTCAACTGTGGCCCCACTGACAACCTTCTGCAGCGATTCTGCAGGGATGCCTGGTGAGCAAAACGGGAGCTTTGAGGAAGGATTTGGACTGTAGTTTATTTCAACAGTCTACTACAGTGGCTCAGGAACACAGGTTGGATTTAATCACCTATTACAGCACACCTCAACAACATGAACTGTAATGAATGGACATTTGGTGTTGAGGATGGAGTTCAAGTCAAGTCAAGTCAAGTCAAGTTTATTTGTATAGCGCTTTTCACAACAGACATTGTCTCAAAGCAGCTTTACACAAATCAACAGTGATGGTGAATGGTGTGAATTTGTCCCTGATGAGCAAGCTGTGGCGACTGTGGCAAGGAAAAACTCCCTTAGATGTTATGAGGAAGAAACCTTGAGAGGAACCAGACTCAAAAGGGAAACCCATCCTCATTTTGGGTGACATCAAGAGTTTGATCATAAATCTTTCAACAATACAGAACACTGGAGAGTGAGAGCTAACATGAGCACTGGCGTATAAGATTATAAGTGATGTTCTTTCTGCAGTCTTATACAGTCTATATGGTTAGTAACTCCGAGTTTTATGAGCTCAGCATTTGTGATCACCACAGATCCAGCATCAGCTTCTCCATGCCAGAGCCTTTAACACTCCAGGAGGTCCAATGCCAAACTCCACACATGAGTTCCCTTTGAAGTCTGGTTCCTCTCAAGGTTTCTTCCACATTCCATTTCAGGGAGTTTGTCCTTCACTACTGTCATCACTGGCTCACTCATTAGAGACAAACAAATACATTATTTTATTACCACTTTATTTCTGTAAAGCTGAATTAAGACCATGGGTAGAAGTACAGTATCTGGACCTCCATCAGGGCCACTGGGTTTCTGTAAAATGTATAAGAAGGCAACAATTGCAGCTTGGCCAAATTTCCAAGATAGAAAAAGGGGTGAAACAGTTCATAGGGCTGGATGCCTATAATTATGGGTTTGTGCTTCCTTATTCAGATGTCACCAAACCCCTGACTGATCTCACTAAAAAGTAAGCGCCAAAGCTGGTCCAGTTGACGGAGTCATGATACTTAGTTTCATACAGGTGAAATCTGGTAGACCACATTTACATTCCACTGAATTCCCAAATCCCTTTCATATTACAGACAAGTGTAAAAGTGTAAACTGTATCACACTGGGTCCTGTGAAAAGTCTAAATAGGATTTTAGCCTTAAAAAGTTGCTGAACATTGAGATCACATCAGTTTACTGCAATTTATCAGATTAGTGATGTAGCAACATGTTCAAGTCCCGTATTTCACAAATCTGTATTTATCGATTGAACTGAGCAAAGGTCAGCGGAAAGGAACGATTTCATCACATCAATTTAAAGCAGCCGCTGTATATAAACGTTGGTGTAAAAGCGAGTCATGTAGAACCCTCAGCAGTGAAGATGGAGAGAATCGCGTTCCATGTTCTCATCACGTTTCTGCTGATGCCGGAGCCAAGCCTTCTGCAGGAAGCAGAAATGAAAGGAACTTCTCAGGATGTATGCGATGAGATGAAGCAGCTCAGAGAGCTCCTGTATCAGCAAGCAGCCGCGTTATCCGAGCTCAAGGTCAAGATGGAATACATGGAGAAAGAGAACACAGGTGAGGCGACCTTCACACTTCACTCCATCACGTTCAGAGTTAATGTACCTGACCATTCTGCTTTTCAACATCCGAAACCTGGTTCAGTTTGTTGAACAATCTACAACTGTAGTGTTGGGTTTTAGATGATTGTACTCTACATAACCATCAGTTGCTAGTTAACTTCTGGAACATCTAAACGTTACACTTTTCTTTATTCTATAGCTCAGGCAGCCGAGCTGATGGTCGTGAAGAAGGAATTGGAAAGCATGAAGAAACAAAACGCTGGTAAACACTATTCCCTGGAGCTGCTTCCTCACATTCACGGAATAATATTATATTATAAACACGGGTGACAACAGACTCCTACATTAGACTCTCGCCTCAGACTCTCATCGTGTCATCAGGAGAGCTGTGTTGTGTTCATGGTTGTGTGTTGTGTTTGCAGAGCGGCCGAAGGTGGCGTTCAGCGCCAGTTTATCTCCAGGACAGAAAGGACCTTTTAATGTTGAAACCACTCTGATTTACAGTAAAGTGGTCAGCAACATCGGAGGAGCTTATAACCCATACACAGGTGCTGTACATCATAACACACACCTGCACAGTAACACCTAACACTTTTACACAAAAGTGCTACAATGATCCTGTGTGTGTTTATTGCAGGCGTGTTCACAGCTCCGGTTAAAGGCGTGTACTACATCCGATTCACAGCTGCTGCCTACAACACCAACAGCAACAACATGGGTGTTCACTTGTACAAGAACACAGAGCACCTCATGCACTTGGGCGAGTATGATAAAGACGGAACTGCCAGACACGTGTCCGGCGCTCTGGTGCTCAACCTGGAGGTCGGAGACGTCGTGTACCTCCGTCTCCTGACCAACTACGCCCTCTATGATGATACTCTGCTCCGTAACACCTTCAGCGGCTTCCTCATCTTCCCATTTTAACAAATCTTTGGTGCCAAGAATTATTACTGCATTATTGTGTTTCTGTTGAGCTTCATTTCTAATGTAAACTTCACAGCATTGCCTCTGACACTGGAGACTCCTTCCATCAATGTTACAAAAAATCTGCTACTTTATATTTCAGCAGTCTTCAGAATCATACAAATATAGTGAATGCACCATAATTACTTACAGGGTGTCTGTCCTGTGTTTGTGAAAAACATATCTGGGCATAAACATCTCACATTAATGTGTGATTCTCTCACTGTTTATGCAGAAATAGATGTAGGAGCCGTGAAAACATCGATCATTTCTCTCATTACTCCTGTTCTTAAACAAATAAATCAGGTCTCATGTAAAGTCAGATCTCAGTGTGTGATGATTTATTTAGAAGAAAATGATTTTTTAGCAGCACAGATTTATTTCAAGGGTCAGGAAAATATTGTACAAATCTGTATCAGTGTCTTTCATATTTTCAGATTTCCTATTCTGTATTATTGAAAAGCGTCTAAACTGCATTCTCATGTATTTTCACTAGAGGGCAGTAGTACATCAACTTTATTTGTAACACTGACACACCCCGTAACACACTGACACATACTATTACACTATTGTATACACTGTAACACACTTTTATACAGTAACACTTTTATACACTTGTACACACTGTAGCACACTTGAGCTGATGAGTGGAACAATGCAGCCCACATCATTTCAGCTTAATTGTACTTTTGGATGCAGGTCGATCTTAAAGTTCCCTTTCTGCACTGCAGCACCTTCAGTTACACCACTACATGCTCCTCATATACCTGCTGCTGGACGGGAACAGCACCACTTCAGCACCACAGATGTTGTGGACAGTTTTGTGTTTTGTAGTGACACCTTACTATCAATGCTAACATCAACTTCAGCATTAACCACCTAACTAAATCTAACCCTAAACCTAATGGCTGATCAGTGGAGAAGATTCTCTTTTCTCTGAGATCTCACAACTTACCACCTTCCGATCACAAGTCTGACATCTGCCCTCAGTCGACAGCTAGATCTCGACCCTCAGCAATGCTTGCTCTCATTCCCACTGTGCTCCTTCCCTCTGAGATTTCTGGACACTGTCGTCCATCTTCATGAAGAGCTTCTGAGTGGAGACGGGTGTTTATCAGTGTTATGGGTCTGTATTTCTCTTGAACATCCCTGTGTGAGCAAAAATATACCTAAAGTAGAAGAAGGTTTTGTGAGGAATAAAACAGTATGTGTTTAAGGTTCGAGGCTCACTGAGGAATGTTTATGAGGAGTGAAGGCTAGCCTGAAAAGCTCCTGAGGAACTCGATGATGGTCAGACCATGTTTAAAGTGTTTAAACCATGTTTAACACTGCTCCAATTATCCAAGTTTCTTCAATGGACATGGAAGCATCAGAACTGGACCATAAAACAATGGAAGAAGTTGGTCTGGTCTGGTGAAGGAGGTTTTCTTTTCGATCATGTTGATGGTCGGGTGCTTGAGCATGGCTTACCTTGTTAGGAGATGGCACCAGGATGCAGGAGGAGAGAAAGTGGAAGCAGTGTGATGCTCTGGGTGATGTTCTCCTGGGAAATTTTGGGTCTTGGTGTTCTTACAGACTTCCTGCAGTTACACTCTATCTTCACAAGTGTTTACTAATGGCCATGTTCTCTTTCAGTAGAATAACACCCCCTGAAATCACTCTCTGACCGGAAGTGGTTTGAGGAACATGACAAAGAACCAAAGTTGCCAAGAATCGTTGCTTAGTTACCCTCATGTTAATTGACCTTTTCTTTCACTGCTTCTTCTTCTACAGTATCTGCTATGGCATCCCAGAGAATCATCTAGCACAGCGATTCGTCTGGTGAGGGTCTACGGAACATTATGACCAAATGTTGCAAACGCTCCAGTGCCACCATCGGGACAAATTTGGACGTACCTTTATGGACATCAATTTTTTATCATATTTTCTACAAGAGCCTAAAATCTCTGGCTTCCTGCATCGCAACAAACTGAGGCGAGTTCCTGAAGCGTGAGCAAAACGTAAGATGGTTCGACCTGAAAAAGCGTCGCTTTCAAAAGCCTGTGTTTTCACAGTCCACACTTGAACACCATTTTCAAATGTATCCACTTTGGAGAGTGTTTTCAAAAAGCTACGTTTTTATTGACTATAAAGCCGTCTCGGTGTAGGACAGAATAACAAAACAGAGAGAAAGATATTAATTTTCAAACAAAAACGTATTTAGTGTGGACACGGCCTGAGACTGCACCTCAGCAACAACTTTGCCACCTGATAAAAGACCTGCTCGGCATCTTCAAGACCGTGACCTTAAGCTGTGCAGATCATTTCATTCCAGCACCACCTACTGGTGAAAAGTAACAATAACATGTTATAAATATTTAACTGTCATTATTGCTCCTCCTCCACCAAATGTTGTCCAATCCTCTGCAGATGTGGCTCAAAAACATCTTACCACTCAAGTACCAGCTCTGTTTTCCTGGGATTAATTACACAACAGGTGTGAACGTATGACTCAGGTGCTTAAACTCTAAAACGCTGCCTCTAGCTGTTATTATTAGAATAGATTTTAATATGTTGAAAAAATAAAGACACTATAAACCATTACTGTGGATTGAAGGTTATAAAGTAATAAACGATCACCATGACGACTTCAATGAAACGAATCGTTTAATAGATTCAATACGTTATTATACAAAAGAACAGGAATAGAAAAGGTCCTTATGAACAGAAGTCACGTGTGAATCCACAGATCTGTGCTCATCATCTCAACGCTGACGTTTTACTCGGAACGAGCTAAACATCTTCACGTCTTCACACCTCAGATGACACTATAAGGCCAAAAGTATGTGGACACCTGACCATACAATTCCTATGTGCCTTTTTTTTGAACATCTCATTCCACACCGAGTCTCCATTCTCTGTTATAATGAGCTCCACTCTTCAGTGAAGATGTTTTCGATTCCATTTTTGTGGACATTCATTTAGCTACAAGGATGTGTGTTAGTAAAATCAGATTCCGATGTATTTTAGATGAGAACCCGAAGATGTTCAATAGGTTTGGAAATTTGTAACATCTCTGAGAGATCTTTCACATCTTCCAATCCATGTATAACCCAGATCTTCCTGGAGTTGGCTTTGTGCACAGGAGCACGGTCCTGCTGGAACAGATTTAGGTCTCCTAGTTCAAGTGAAGGAACGTTTCCTGCTACACGCTCCAAAAACATCCTGTACAATTGCTTGCCTCTGACTTTGTGGGAACGGTCTGGTTGAAGAACCACATATGGAATAGTCGGGTGTCCAAATACTTTTGGCTGTACAGCATAAATATCAGCTCTAAAGATGTGACTGGCGAAGCAAATATTCACAAATACTGAGTCCAGAAGACATACGTCTTTAAAATGGAGTAAACTTGGTCTATTAAAATAAAACGATAAAACAAAATACAGCTAAAATACTGGAGGTCAACGGAGACATGGAGACGATTTCCAGACTTCAGAGAGTAAAACTAGCTTAGAAATAAATTAGCTGGAAAAGATAGACGGATTAGAAAAACAAAACAAACAAAAAAAACCCCATTAAAAACAAGCCTTAAAACTGGAACGTCGCTAAAATTGAGGGAAACAGAGAAATGCTAATGCTAATAATAATAAGGCTACGATGTTTCCGCTTTATTCCGCCCTTGTTAAGTACCTCAACACATTCATAAAGTCAGTAAGACCCATCTATCTTGCTAATCAGCTACTTTGATACACAGCTACTACATAGGTGTCATGCTAGCTACCTTGGAAAGACACACAAGGCAGATTTGCTAGCAAGCTGTGAAGGTAGCGTTAGCATAATAGCTGTTTCAGGGTTTTTTTTAAGAATGTGTTTTGATTAACAAATAAACAAAACTGAAATAATGTGAGAAACGAACATAGAAACTTTACCTGAAAAGGAAAGAAAAAAAACTTGTTAGCATGACAGACATTTAACATGCTAAGTGTTAGCATAGTTAGCATTGTGGCAGGGTTTTGGGAAAATGGAGGAGGAGAATTTACTTTATTTATTTAATTTATATAATTAATTTATATATTCGTTTATATATTTAGCCCAGATTATTGCTAAGGAACTGGAAGGTCTGGGCCAAAGCGGCGGCTATTCGCGCATAAACAGCAAAGAAGAGCGGTTTGCATAGCAGGATTGCTAAAGCAGGCTACAGGGTTAGCATGTGGGGGAGGGGTTATTTAGAAGAAAATATTGAGGGAAAAAAAATCTGTCATTAATATAGTATATGCTAATTACATTCGAGAAATCTGTCTAGCGGCTAACGCTGTGTGAGTGTGTGTGCATGTGTGTAGCCGTAAAATAAAAGCTGTTACATTTGTCGTTTGTGTTTCCTGAAAAAAAGAAAAAAAGAACCGGATTAAACTGGTTCCTGGAGCCGAGATGAAGCGGACTGGCCGTCTTTTCCCTGATTGGTCACGATAAGGATGTGGAGAGAGATAAGGCGGCTAGTAAGTTACGCTAGGTGCAGCTGGAAGCGGGCGGAGAATACAGGAAGGGGTCGTCGCTATGGTGACCTGCAACTGGGCCTTTATTAGGAGGAGAAGGAACGTCTGAGAAGGTCCTCATTAACCTGGAACAGAGTTTATGATAGAGTGTGTGTGTGTGTGTGTGTGTGTGTCAGTTGATGCTGCGTGTAGCATCAGAGCTGTCGATGTCCGAGTGGAGGTCCGGGTGGAGATCCGGGTGGAGATCCGGGTGGAGGGCATGGTCAGGCTGAGGTACATTCGTTCTGGAATATTCTTCATACCATTCCTTCAAACAAAGACACACTTAAGTAAACCAAAGCTAGCCAGCTAGAAGCTTAGCTAGTTATTCAGATAATCATATGTAATACAACAGCACTGAACTAGCTAGCTGGATTTAGCGTGATTGGACTTGTAGTTTCTAGCTAGCAAGCAGCTAATGATTCTCGTACCTGTATCTCCTCCTGGTACATCTTTATGCTCAGGTCACTTTTGGTACGTGACCTTCGACCCTGGAACACGAGACTCGAGTGCTAGAGTTAAGGGGGAAAAAATAATTACCCAGCATGCAACAGAAACTCGCGTCATTTATTTGGAAGTGGGCGGGGCAAGAAATGTGGGGCCCTTGAGAGAGGTGTGGCTTTATGCAAATGAAATGCAAAGGGTTTGGTGGCAGCCAAAAGGAGTGAGGGACAGGGGCAGGGTTTAGTTTTCTCACACTGAAACCAATAATAATGTAATGCATAAAAAGCGTGTGTGTGTGTGTGTGTGTGTGTGTGTGTGTGTGTGTGTGTGCTCACCCCATTCCTGTCCATGGATACACACATTTCATGCAGCGAGCTGATGTTTGTCCCAGGAAATGTGTGTTTGTAAAATTCCAGTGTCTGTAAAGCTTCAGTGCGAGAAACTTCTGCTTCAAACACAATCCCTTTCTCATCTAACACACACACACACACACACACACACACACACACACACACACACACACACACACACACACACACAGTTATGGAAATTTTATTGCCTTTGTTTTGTTGCATGTCGTCTACCATCGCATAATTTTTTTAGGTGCTCTTGTGAATGCAGTCTCGTGCACACACACACACACACACACACACACACACACACACACACACAAAATACCTTCCAGGTCATCCTGTGGGTCTCTGTTTTTGCGACTGTAGTTCATCCGGAAGACGAACGCGTCAAGGATGAATGCGACGATTATCGTCATGACAACCTGCAAAACACCCTTCATGAGATAAAAAAAACCACATTTAACACATGTAAAACACACACACACGCACACACACACACACCATAGTGACGATGTAGAAGGTCATGAAGTAAAGGCGACTCCAGTGACTTGTCTGTGATGTCACACCCTCCTAAAACACAAACACAACACCTGATCAGGAGGTGTGGCCTCTACAAGTCAATCGTAATAAAGAAGGCGTGACCTCTACCTGTCAATCTTTATTCAGGAGGCATGGCCTCTACCTGTCAGTCTTAATAAAGGAGGCGTGGCTTCTACCTATTAGGCTTAGAGAGGTGTGGCTTATCCTGTCATTTCTGAAGTGGGCGTGACTTACCATAGTGATATACCAGTTGTTGACGACAGTCAGCTCAAACAGCGTCACTGCAAACAAAAGACAAAAAACTTAGACTGTGTGTGTGTGTGTGTGTGTGTGTCTGTGTGTGAATAAAAAGCACAAACCAAAGCTACTGAGGATGTCGTTGAAGTTGTTGAGATAGTAATAGCCCTCCTGCAGCACCGTGTGGTTGCCAACGGTTACGTTGATTTGCCGATACGAGTCAGCAACGGTGCTGGTGCTGAAAACCACACAACATGGAAACATGGATTTATTCATTTACACAATTTGTGTGTGTGTGTGTGTGTGTGTGTGTGTGTGCGTGTGTTTGTGTGTGTGTGCAGATCTCACTTGCAGCAGTTGGGATAGACGACTTCAGCAAAGAACTCCATCCCAACAATCGCAAACGAGTAATAAAAGATGATGAGAGTCAGTCCAAGACTGCAGAGAGAGAGAGAGAGAGAGAGAGAGAGAGAGAGAGAGAGAGAGAGAGAGAGAGAAAGAGGTTAGTGCTGTACAGGAGCATAGTAGAAGATTACTGATGATGGCAGTGTTGGAGCGCCCTCACCTGGCCATGCGGGGAAACAGCTCAAACATGGTGTCCAACACGTTACGGAAACGCTGCTTAATCTTAAACAACCTGCAGAACCCCCCAAATGGTACAATTCATTCATGAATGTTTTTTTTTTTATTTATTAAATTCACTAGCACACATTAACACACACACCACACACACACACACACACACACACACACACACACACACACACACACACCGGAGCAGCTGCAGTGGCCTCAAAACCACAACGAAGTAAAACGGCTCCATTTGGAAGGCCAGAGCAATCAAACCCAGAAACGCAATCACCGTCACGGAAAAGTCGAACCTGTGGGAAGACACAACATAACATGAGCTCTGTGTGTGTGTGTGTGTGTGTGTGTGTGTGTGTGTGTGTGTGTGTAGTCTTACAGGTTCCACCCAGAGCTGAAGTAAGCCAATGGACCGAGACCTGTGATTTTTAACAGAACCTCAACACCATAAACTACAGAGAGAGAGAGAGAGAGAGAGAGAGAGAGAATGAGAGCGAGATAGGGGGGGAGGAGAGGGGGAGAGAGAGAGGGAGAAACAGTAAATGAAAAATCTAAATTTTAGATAAATAAAGAAATAAAAAAATTCCAACGTACTCGTGAGGAACACAATGTAGCTCCATGGTACGAGTCGGGACCAGTTAAAGTCACCTGGACACACACACACACACACACACACACACACACACACACACACACACACACACACACACACACAGAGTCAGAAGAAAAGATGCACACATTACAACAACATACAGAAAGACATGAATGGAATGAATAGATGAATGGACAGACAGACAGACAGACAGACAGACAGACAGACAGACAGACAGACATTGATTTGACACATTAAACAGTGAGAGGGAGATATAGACACAAACAGAAAGTAACACACACACACACACACACACACACACACACACACACACACACACACACACACACACACACACACACACACACACTTACTGCTTAACATGTTGGTCTCCACCAGAATCCAGACTCCATTGACAGCCACAACAATATCTATACAAGAGATCACACACACACACACACACACACACACACACACACACACACACACACACACACACACACACACACACACACACATGATGTGAAAATAAACTTCATACTTTAAATGTACATTAGAACCACACACACACACACTTTGTGTGCGGTATAGAGAATGATCAGTGGGGAAACTCACACATGACGTACTGAAACACTTTGGATTTCACCGCCAGGTTGATCCCTGAACACATAACAATCCATCATCACATCAAAATTATTACTACACATCAACGTGTGTTATTTACACACACACACACACACACACACACACACACACACACACACACACACACACACACACACACACAGCAAGTGTGATTTTAATACAATACCTTTAAAAATGAGGAATGCGGTGTGAGGGAGATCATCAAACCAGTGTTCACCACTACGCCTAGCCTGTCATACACACACACACACACACACACACACACACACACCACAGTTGTGTTTCATCTAAAATTATTAAAAACATCTGAAAACATTTAAACATCACTGTGTGTAAACTGACCTTCCACTTCAGCCCCATCACCTCATACACACTGTAGAAATCCTCCAGCCTGAAACACACATAGTGTCATAGAACGTAACCCCCACGAGTATCAAGGATGCATTGTAGAAATATATATATTTATATACACACATACACATACAGACACAGTGTATATTATACACATATATAACCCCAGTTTAAAACATTTTTGGACACAGTGTAAAATTTACCAAATACAGGAATGCAGGTTAAATCGCCATCATGTAAAGTAGAAGATATGCGTGAACTGGATTTAGAAACACCACCCTCCTCCCTGGGCCAAAGCTCATTTAAAATGTACTGAGGTAAAAGTGAAAAACTGTTCTGTGATCAGATCAAAATAACATTTTATTTTTGAAAGCCATGGACACCACGTCCTCCAGACTAAAGAGGAGAGGGACTATCCGGCTTGTTATCAGCACTCAGTTCAAAAAGCCGCATCTTTGATGGTATGCGAGTACATCAGTGCCTGTGGAATGGGCAGCTTGCACATCTGGAAAGACTCCATCAATAGTGAACGCTAAAAACGTCTTTTCCAGGGAAAATCTTGTATATTTGATCAAAACAATGCTAACTGTGCTAATGCTAATACTGCATCTATTACAACAGCATGACTTCATAGCAGAAAAGTGCAGGTGCTGAACTGACCTGTCTGCCGTCTAGACCTTTTAAGATTTTAAAACATTTGATGCATCATGAAACAAAAAACACAACAAAGGAATTTTTTGAGACATGTTGCAGAGATTAAATTCAGAATTACCAAACCTTTTCCTGGAAATGGTTCATTTCCTCAGTTTAAACATTCAATATGTTTTTTAATAAAATATGGGTTTATTTGCAAATGATTACATTGTTTTTCTTTATATTTTACAGTGTCCTAACGTTTTTGGACCTAGGGTTGTAAACATGCGCACAACACACTATCAGACACAACACACACACACACACACACACACACACACACACACACACACACCACTATTTTCACTATTTTACAATATAATACACAACTGTTATACACCAAAAACATTATAGAGAAGTCTATAGTCAGTCGGTGTCACTCAGTGTGTGTGTGTGTGTGTGTGTGTGTGTGTGTGTGTGTGTGAGTGTGTACCTAAGCATGGGTGTTCCTGATTGGTTAAGAGCTTTAAATGTGAGGAAGCGATCACATGATCTCATTCTCGGGCGATAAAAACGCAACAGTCCATCAAACTGCCTCAGAGAGATTCCATCAGGTCTCTAACACACACACACACACACACACACACACACACACACACACACACACACACACACACAGTACATTTTAGTAACCATTAAATAATAACAATAAAACAAGTATACGTGTGTGTGTGTGTGTGTGTGTGTGTGTGTGTGTGTGTGTGTGTGTGTGTGTGTGTGTGTGTGTGTGTGTTTACCTGGCGGCTGACCAGCAGTTGGAAGGCGTGTTCGATGGCAGAGCGTTTGTGTAACAGAAGAGATTTGAACTTGACTTTCTCAACTCCATTAAATGTGTCGAACACCACGGCCAGGAGCTGCACACAACACACAACACTGCCTTACAACACACACAACACTGCCTTACAACACACACAACACTGTGTATACAACACACACAACACTGTGTATACAACACATACAACACTGTGTATACAACACACACAACACTGTGTATACAACACATACAACACTGTGTATACAACACACACAACACTGTGTATACAACACACAACACTGCCTTACAACACACACAACACTGTGTATACAACACACACAACACTGTGTATACAACACACACAACACTGTGTATACAACACACACAACACTGTGTATACAACACTGTGTATACAACACATACAACACTGTGTATACAACACACACAACACTGTGTATACAACACATACAACACTGTGTATACAACACACACAACACTGTGTATACAACACACAACACTGCCTTACAACACACAACACTGTGTATACAACACACACAACACTGTGTATACAACACACACAACACTGCCTTACAACACACAACACTGTGTATACAACACACACAACACTGTGTATACAACACACACAACACTGCCTTACAACACACAACACTGTGTATACAACACACACAACACTGCCTTACAACACACAACACTGTGTATACAACACACACAACACTGTGTATACAACACACACAACACTGTGTATACAACACACACAACACTGCCTTACAACACACAACACTGTGTATACAACACACACAACACTGCCTTACAACACACAACACTGTGTATACAACACACACAACACTGTGTATACAACACACACAACACTGTGTATACAACACACACAACACTGCCTTACAACACACAACACTGTGTATACAACACACACAACACTGCCTTACAACACACAACACTGTGTATACAACACACACAACACTGTGTATACAACACACACAACACTGTGTATACAACACACACAACACTGTGTATACAACACACACAACACTGCCTTACAACACATTACACTGTGTATACAACACACACAACACTGTGTATACAACACACACAACACTGTGTATACAACACATACAACACTGTGTATACAACACACAACACTGCCTTACAACACACAACACTGTGTATACAACACACACAACACTGCTTAACAACACACACAACACTGTGTATACAACACACACAACACTGCCTTACAACACACAACACTGTGTATACAACACACACAACACTGCCTTACAACACACAACACTGTGTATACAACACACACAACACTGTGTATACAACACACACAACACTGTGTATACAACACACACAACACTGTGTATACAACACATACAACACTGTATACAACACATACAACACTGTGTATACAACACACACAACACTGCCTTACAACACACAACACTGTGTATACAACACATACAACACTGTGTATACAACACACACAACACTGCCTTACAACACACAACACTGTGTATACAACACACACAACACTGTGTATACAACACACACAACACTGTGTATACAACACACACAACACTGTGTATACAACACACACAACACTGTGTATACAACACACACAACACTGTGTATACAACACACACAACACTGCCTTACAACATTTACATTTACGGCCTTTAGCAGACGCCCTTATCCAGAGCGACGTACAAAGGTACAACAGTAATAAATAAATAGACAGACAGAAAGAGACAGAAAGAGCGAGAGAGCGAGAGAGCGAGAGAGAGAGAGAGAGAGAGAGAGAGAGAGAGAGAGAGAGAGAGAGAGAGAGATGTGTGAGTGAACTGACGAGGTTCATGATGAAGTAGAGCTCGATGGAGAGATAAACGATGAAGAACATGCAGGACCAGCGATTGTGTGAGTACGCCGGCATCATCACATCTGGGAAACTGATGGGGGAAAAAACAAAGGAGACTCATTCAGATTTCATAAAATACACATGAAAGGTATTATAAGTGATAAAACACACACACACACACACACACACACACACACACACACACACACACACACACACACACACACACACACACACACACACACACACACTTACTTTGCTGTAGTGAGCAAAACGAACAAACTCACTACACTGTTCTCCAGTGTATTAAAATACTGTAGAGAGAGAGAGAGAGAGAGAGAGAGAGAGAGAGAGAGAGAGAGAGAAAGTGTCACTCCATCTGTGTATAAGTGTGTCTGAGTAAAAGAGAAACAAGAAAGACAAAAAAAGAGTGAGAAAGGAAGAAAAAAATAAAAAAAAGAAAAGAAAAAAAGAGGGAGAGGGAGACAAAAATGTGTATAAGTGTGCGTGTGCGTGTGCGTGTGTGTGTTAAACCCACATGGTCAGCTGGGTTGGTAGAAAACAGACAGAACCCAAGGATGGCGAAGATGACCATGAAGAAGAGCAGGAGGAGAAGGATGTCGATGAACGGCGGGAGTGACTGGAAAATCTGCCGCAAGTTCCTACACACACACACACACACACACACACACACACACACACACACCCACACACACCCACACACACACAGAATGATGATATCAGTATTATTATATAATAATGTAAAACAGGTGTAATAAGTCCTCTGTACTGCACTGTGATGATGTCATAATTATTTGTGATTCCTGCACTGTGATTGGTTACCTGCGCACGGCACCGCAGTAGCGGCAGTCCACGAGGAAGATGGGTCTGAGAGCTCGGGTCACGCGCAGGTGAGACGTCTGTCTCACCAACACCACGATCGCCTCGACGAACTGGATCAGCAAGACGCTCATCTGACGCGCAAAACACACACACACACACACACACACACACACTATTACTTCTAGAACCAACATCCAAACACAATTTAACATCAGCAAACACTCCATTCCAAAGTGACAACAACACACACACAACATAATTCTTTGTCCATAACACACCTTCACCATGGTTCTCTTGTGGCGTATGAACGTGTGGAAGCCGAGCCACCGAAGCTTCATACACAGCTCAAAGGCCACCATCACCAACGCTAAGAGCTCCAGAGTGGCATGAACCTGTGGGGAAGGAGAAGCACACACACCACACACACACACACACACACACACACACACACAACACACACACACACGCACTTATACACATTTCTGCCAACATGCCATTGGTGCTATGGTTCTTTTGTATAGAAGTACTTTTACTGTCAAAAGTATCTTTAAAGGTTTTGATTACTCAAACACACACACATATACACATACACACACACGCGCGTACTTACATAAACGTCGAGCCGAAGCGGCGGAACAGCCGGAGCCTCGGACAGCGAGAGCAGCATTAGCAGCATCCCAGTCAGGAGCTCCATCAGGTAGAAGAGATGATTGTGGACAAACAGGTAGGCACTGAGAGCGCGGGGATTCCGCGGGTGTGTGTAGAACTTATCGTTATTCTCCCCTTCCTGACACACACACACACACACACACACACACACACACACACACACACACACACACACACACACACACACACACTTACACTATGACACTGGTGAGTTCCTATTTCTAAATCTGTGTGTGTTACCTGTAGATATATCGCTGCTTCCTGGTAGTTCATCTCCCAACTCTGCCGCAAGAAATTGGGGCAGGTGGACTCCGGGGCTGTAGGGTTGCTCATGTTGTTTAGAGCATCGTAGGTCCCGACACCATCTGGAACAAGGTTACACAGCATTATTAATAGGTTGTTATGCTGAACACAAACACAACTCCAACAGTGCTGGTGGACTTAAAAGCTTCTAAAGTGGAGAGATGAGTAAGGATGAACAAATAACCCTGATCCCTACATAACAACCTGCTCAACTGTCCCCGAGTGTCCCCACTCACACAGGACCCCGAATTGCTCACCATCAAGCCCCATTGTACCTGATTACCAGCCAGTGCCTTGTACTCATGTACCCCAGCCCCATTCCCATTCTTCCCCAGTGTATCCCAATATCATCATTTCATATCGTTTTGCCAAGACAGATATTCGGTTTTGCCCCCATGAGCCCAGACACCATCCTCATTCCACCCCTTGTATACCTGGACACCATCACCATTCCACCCCCTGTGCCTGTGCCCAGACACCATACATATTTCACCGATTGTGCCTAGACACAATCACTATTTGTCTCCTCATGCCTCAACCCCATCCTGGCTCCTCATGCCAGGACCACCTCCACATTTCGTCTGCTTATTCCCAGCCCTCCTGTTCATTCAATCTACTCATGCCTAGACCCCCACCTCATTCTGTCTTCTTTTGCCCAGACCCCAACCAGTCTTCCCTTGCCCATATCACATCCCGATTCTGTCTCCTCATGCCCAGACCACGTCCTCCTTCTGTCTCTTAATGCCCAGACCACATCCTCCTTCTATCTCTTAATGCTCAGACCCCATCCCCTTACTCTCCTCATGCCCAGACCCCGTCCTTGATCCGTCACGTCATGCCCAGACCAACTCCTCCTTTTATAGTTTCATGCGCAGACCCCATCCCCATTCTGTCTCCTAATGCCAGACCCCAACCCCATTCTGTCTCCTCATGCCCAGACCACATCCCCATTCTGTCTCCTAATGCCAGACCCCATATCCCATTCCGTCTCCTAATGCCAGACCCCATATCCCATTCCGTCTCCTCATGCCCAGACCCCATATCCCATTCCGTCTCCTCATGCCCAGACCCCATATCCCATTCCGTCTCCTCATGCCCAGACCCCATATCCCATTCCGTCTCCTCATGCCCAGACCCCATATCCCATTCCGTCTCCTCATGCCCAGACCCCATATCCCATTCCGTCTCCTCATGCCCAGACCCCATATCCCATTCCGTCTCCTCATGCCCAGACCCCATGTCCCATTCCGTCTCCTCATGCCCAGACCCCATATCCCATTCCGTCTCCTCATGCCCAGACCACATCCCCAATTCCTTCCCCATGTGCCCGACTTGCTTAAACACATCACCATTCCACCTCCAGGTGCACGGACACTGACCCCCAGTAATAAAAAACATTTTTATATGACTAAGAAATACAAACTACATCCTCCCAGCCATGATCAACTTCATACCCTCATATTAACAGATACAAGTCACTCTGATGTCTTTAGCTCTATAAGGACATACAGCAATCAGACAGTTTGCTTTAGTTGCTAACATCAGTTAGGTAGCTACAAAAGATGCCCCATTATGTTGATTGTGGGGCATATGCTAATTGTAGTCATAAATTAAAACATTAAAGCAACATAAACTCCATGCTGACGCTGAAGTGTAACATCAGCACATTAACAGCAGACAGTAAACACAGCTGGTCTCCCTCCGTTACCATGTACCACACAGAGGAACGAAAGAGGAAGTGCTGATTGGCCGAGCAACCGCCGGCCGAACATGGTTCTACCGTGTGTGCTGTTGGTTTCCATGGCAACAGCTGTAAAGCAACGTCATTGGTAGTCAGTTAAAATGCCAAAACATCAGAAGTCAAATCCAGAGAGACGGGGCAGTTCCAGACATGAAGCAAAAAAGTTAACACAATTCAGGAATTCTGAAGAAAGCCAGCAGTGCCACACCAGATCGGAAAAAAATGCCCTCTTCAGGATCCTGAGAAAGGAAACCTGTAATCATCTGGGAGAAATGTCAGGAAGAGATTCTCAGTCTTCTTCAATAATAACATCCAGTCAAACTCAAAGAGCAAACCATGTCCCAGGTCCCGAATCGCTCAGATGAATTTTAAATCCAGAACATTGTTAGGTTGAATCCTATGGCTGCTGGAAATCTGCTCTCAGACGTTCAGTGAGTCTGTGAGGCAATGAGTCTGTGAGGCGGTCAATGGGTGAGTCAGTAAGACAGTGAGTTGATCAGTGGTAAGTTTGTGAGTGTGTCAGTTGGTGGGTCTGTGAGTCAGTCGGGGAGTGAGTAAGGTAGTAAACTGTTGAGTCAGAGAGGCAGTAAGGCAGGGAGTCGTTGAGTCAGTAAGGCAGTAAGTTTTTGAGTCGGTGAGGCAGTAAGTTGTTGAGTCGGTGAGGCAGTAAGTTGTTGAGTCGGTGAGGCAGTAAGTTGTTGAGTCGGTGAGGCAGTGAAGCAGTGAGTCGTTGAGTCTGTGAGGCAGTAAGTTGTTGAGTCGGTGAGTCAGTAAGGCAGTAAGTCGTTGAGTCGGTGAGTCAGTAATTTGTTGAGTCGGTGAGGCAGTGAAGCAGTGAGTCGTTGAGTCTGTGAGGCAGTAAGTCGTTGAGTCGGTGAGTCAGTAATTTGTTGAGTCGGTGAGGCAGTAAGGTCGGTGAGGCAGTAAGTTGTTGAGTCGGTAAAGCAGTAAGTTGTTGAGTCGGTAAAGCAGTAAGTTGTTGAGTCGGTGAGGCAGTAAGGCAGTAAGTTGTTGAGTCGATGAGAGCTGAAAGTCAACTGCTGGATGATAAATATAAAGATGTTGATATTGGGGAAAGCTTCTTTGAGTGCTTCCTCTTCTTCTGCATCGTTTCCTCTTCCTTTAAATAAAATAAAAAATGCCAATTCAAAACAAAAATACGTAGTCTTACTGACTCAAACTCATTCATACCCAAGACAAGCTCATCAGGAGAAGACATGAAGGACGATCCGTGTACCGAACAGCATGAGGATCAAGTCCCTGCTCATCAGCACCTTGCTGAATGATCCGATTAGGACAAACAGAATCGAGTGTCCACTGAGGGACGAGAACGAGTCTGAGGAACAAAAAGTTCAAGAACAGGAAACTCCATCTAAAATCCTACCTGTCTGACCACAAGCACACACACACACACACACACACACACACATTGGAGTGTGACGTCGAATAAAAAAAACCAAAAACATTCTGTGTGTAAGCGTTTATAGAAAATGAAAAAAAGACAGCACAGAGAAATCAGATGGGGTGGGTGTGTGTGTGTGTGTGTGTGTGTGTGTGTGTGTGTGTGTGTGATTAAACACTGCGCTGACACAGCATGTCCGATCTGTGTTTTTGTGTACACGCATATACAAAGACCAGAAGGTTGCAGCTGACACTCAGGTCACATGACCGTCTGAGTACAGAGACAGTGTCCTGTCTGTCTGTCTGTCTGTCTGTCTGTCTGTTCGCAGTGTGATGATGTTAAAAGTCTGTGCGCTCACATTAAGTTTGTTACGGTGGGATTTGTGGGTTTTTTTTTTTAAAGCTTTCAAAATAGCAAACTGATTTGTAGGCGGAGCCACGCGTGATCTTCGTCCCAAATACGCACCAATCACGTTGAATATTCAGATTTCAAATGATAAATCTTTCCTTTATATGCAAAACAGAAACTAACACAGCGCTGTTAGGAATACATTTTTTGGTTGTCATGGAAACACCGAAACTAAATACACTGGCAAACATGGTTCTCTTGGTGGTTTGTTCTCATGCAGCCACTAAGTGTCTGAAAGTGGAAGTCAGGAAGATCGTTTTGATTCAGAGGCTCTGTGTAGGGGGTCACCACCAGGGGACAAAACGCCACCAGGAGACAAAACGATGTTCCTGACTCGTACTTATGGTGTATAAAGCTAAAGAACAGCTGGGAAGAAGAGAGAAACATGAGAGCAGAAGCTGGGTGAGGGTATACACATTAGATGAGACACTCACTCTCTTCCAGCAGATCTCCGGTTTCATCCCAGGTGAGGATCAGAGGAACATCATCATCCCCATCAGACATCCTGCAGCTTTCTGTCTAAAACCCTGCACTATCTGTAAAATGAACCAGGCTCCAGCTGCACACTCACATCTGCTCACACACCCTGTAAACTTCTAAATCTGAGCACACACTCTCACAAACCTACACACACACACACACTCAGGACCCTGCACACACACACAGGGCCCCACACACACTCAGGCCCCCGCACATACACCCGGGACCCTGTACACACACACACACACACTCCGGACCCTGCACACACACACTCCGGACCCTGCACACACACTCAGGACCCTGTACACACACTCAGGACCCTGTACACACACTCAGGACCCTGTACACACACACACTCAGGACCCTGTACACACACTCAGGACCCTGTACACACACTCAGGACCCTGTACACACACACTCAGGACCCTGCACAAACACTCAGGACCCTGCACACACACACTCAGGACCCTGCACACACACACTCAGGACCCTGCACACACACACTCAGGACCCTGCACACACACACTCAGGACCCTGCACACACACACTCTCAGGACCCTGCACAAACACTCAGACCCTGTACACACACTCAGGACCCTGCACACACACTCAGGACCCTGCACACACACTCAGGACCCTGCACACACACTCAGGACCCTGCACACACACTCAGGACCCTGTACACACACTCAGGACCCTGCACACACACTCAGGACCCTGCACACACACTCAGGACCCTGCACACACACTCAGGACCCTGCACACACACTCAGGACCCTGCACACACACTCAGGACCCTGCACACACACTACCCTGTACACACACTCAGGACCCTGCACACACACTCAGGACCCTGCACACACACTCAGGACCCTGCACACACACTCAGGACCCTGTACACACACTCAGGACCCTGTACACACACTCAGGACCCTGTACACACACTCATGTTCGGTTCGGCCAGCACTCGGCGAAATACTGAAACTAACCGGAGCTTCAATAACAACGACGCCACGGCGGTGTCCCCAATCGCGCTCGTTCTCAAGCACAGTGTCCCTATTTAGTGCTCAAAGCTCCATTACATCACGCCTTACTTAGGGCACCTATACAGGAAACCCGGCGCCTTGTTAGGACGCAACCAAGAGGCGCGCCAGAGGAGAGTTTTTTTTTTTTACGCCCGTGGTTTCACGACATCTGCCGCAAAGCGATCACGTGCATTTGAAAGAGCGTGTGACGGCAACAAGTGACGCACAAAACAGAAAATAATACATATAAATAAATGTTAAATAAATATAAACCTAACATGTGATCTAATTCGTTATATTAGTGGTTATTAGAATGGTTAGAAATAATAATAATTGAAAAAGGTCAACGCAAGCGCCATGGCAACGGCGTCATAGTAACGTACACAGAAACCCGACTTCCGGTCCGTGTCACGTCCAGTGCAGTCTCATCTGCAGCTTCACTCCAATTCATTAAGTATAAGTCGGTGAGTAAATAGAATTTAATAAATAAAAAATTATTACTATTATTATTATTATTATTATTATTATTATTATTATTATTATTATGTTAATGATTATATTGTTTTTATTGTAATTGTAAAAATTGACATTTCCTGTTGTTCGGTCTTGAATTTGTTTGTTTGTTTGTTTATTATCAGTAGTAACAGTAACAGTATTTATAGTTATAATTGCTGTAATGTAAATTAATGTACATATAATTTATTAAATATTATAATCGTGTAATTCTACATTTCACTCATATACAGTACATAATACGGGTTATTTAATAGCTTTTATTAGAGAATCACTTCGAGAATCATTAAATAACAAAAATTATATATATATATATATATAAATAAATAAATAAAAGGTGGAATGTGATGTGTGTAAGATTTTGAAAAGAATAAGGAAAAGACCGTGTGCTCCTCTGATTGTTATTCCAAAAAAAGGCAAAAGGTTGAATTTTCCAACTATTTCTTTATTGAAATTTTATTAAAAAACTATTAAAGGCATTTCAGATCAAACGACCCAAGATAATCATATGATTACAAGAATAAAGTCGTAATACTGCGATAATAAGGTCGTAACACTGCGAGAATAAAGTCGTAACACTGCGAGAATAAAGTCGTAACACTGCGAGAATAAAGTCGTAACACTGCGAGAATAAAGTCGTAACACTGCGAGAATAAAGTCGTAACACTGCGAGAATAAAGCCGTAAAACACTGCGAGAATAAAGCCGTAAAACACTGCGAGAATAAAGTCGTAACACTGCGAGAATAAAGTCGTAACACTGCGAGAATAAAGTCGTAACACTGCGAGAATAAACTCGTAACACTGCGAGAATAAAGTCGTAACACTGCGAGAATAAAGTCGTAACACTGCGAGAATAAAGTCGTAACTGCGAGAATAAAGCCGTAAAACACTGCGAGAATAAAGTCGTAACACTGCGAGAATAAAGTCGTAACACTGCGAGAATAAAGTCGTAACACTGCGAGAATAAAGTCGTAACACTGCGAGAATAAAGTCGTAACACTGCGAGAATAAAGTCGTAACACTGCGAGAATAAAGTCGTAAAACACTGCGAGAATAAAGTCGTAACACTGCGAGAATAAAGTCGTAAAACACTGCGAGAATAAAGTCGTAACACTGCGAGAATAAAGTCGTAACACTGCGAGAATAAAGTCGTAACACTGCGAGAATAAAGTCCTAACACTGCGAGAATAAAGTCGTAAAACACTGCGAGAATAAAGTCGTAACACTGCGAGAATAAAGTCGTAACACTGCGAGAATAAAGTCCTAACACTGCGAGAATAAAGTCGTAAAACACTGCGAGAATAAAGTCGTAAAACACTGCGAGAATAAAGTTGTAAAACACTGCGAGAATAAAGTCGTAACACTGCGAGAATAAAGTCGTAAAACACTGCGAGAATAAAGTCGTAACACTGCGAGAATAAAGTCGTAAAACACTGCGAGAATAAAGTCGTAACACTGCGAGAATAAAGTCGTAAAACACTGCGAGAATAAAGCCGTAAAACACTGCGAGAATAAAGTCGTAACACTGCGAGAATAAAGTCGTAACACTGCGAGAATAAAGTCGTAAAACACTGCGAGAATAAAGTCGTAACACTGCGAGAATAAAGTCGTAAAACACTGCGAGAATAAAGTCGTAACACTGCGAGAATAAAGTCGTAACACTACGAGAATAAAGTCGTAACACTGCGAGAATAAACTCGTAACACTGCGAGAATAAAGTCGTAACACTACGAGAATAAAGTCGTAACACTGCGAGAATAAACTCGTAACACTGCGAGAATAAAGTCGTAACACTACGAGAATAAAGTCGTAACACTGCGAGAATAAACTCGTAACACTGCGAGAATAAAGTCGTAACACTGCGAGAATAAAGCCGTAAAACACTGCGAGAATAAAGTCGTAAAACACTGCGAGAATAAAGTCGTAACACTGCGAAAATAAAGTCGTAAAACAATGCGAGAATAAAGTCGTAACACTGCGAAAATAAAGTCGTAAAACAATGCGAGAATAAAGTCATAACACTGCGAGAATAAAGTCGTAACACTACGAGAATAAAGCCGTAAAACACTGCGAGAATAAAGTCGTAACACTGCGAGAATAAAGTCGTAACACTACGAGAATAAAGTCGTAACACTGCGAGAATAAAGTCGTAACACTGCGAGAATAAAGTCGTAACACTGCGAGGAATAAAGTCGTAACACTGTGAGAATAAAGTCGTAACACTGCGAGAATAAAGTCGTAGAATTACGAGAATAAAGTAGGAATTCCGGTCTTATTTACGTAGCGCTATGACTTTATTTATGTAGTGTAACCACCAAATCTTTGTAATCTTCGATTCACTTTATTTTACTTGGCATTAAAAGGCTGCCGTTTCGATCCTGCATCAGAACAACTGATTATTTTTTTTATGCCGTTGTGTCTGCAGTGGAAATCATGTTCGAGTTCTCTGTAGACTCACCTGCACCCCCTGTTGACCCGACTGCAGAAGCGCAGCTTGCTTTGGAGACCAAGTTAACGTTAAACGCTATTGCCGGCGTGAGAGGGGAGAAGGTGATATCTCCGGAAGCACAGCACATCATTAGCGTTCTGGATGAGTGCGTACGCAAGATCGAGGTATCGGCGTTCCTGCCGTGTGAACTCGTGCATCCCGAGCGTGTCTCTCAGGAGCTCAGAGACCCGGCAGTGGAGGCGCTCGGAGAGCACCTGAAACTGTGCAAGGAGTATAGTACTCTGTGGGGCTCGAGAAATGACGAGACGATGGAACTCGCCGTGAAGAACTCGCTGAGGAACTTCCTTCGCCACGTGAAGCCACACAAAGAGGTAGAGACGGTGAAAGCAGTGCTTCAAGAGGCGGGGCCAGTCATCCAGAAGGACCAGAAGGCTGTACAGGAAGTGGCGGTGTGGTTACAGGAGTACAGAGGCGTGCTGAAGGAGCGGTTGATGGCCACACCTCAAGAGGAGAGGGAGCGCAGGAGACTGGGGCACGAAGCGAGAAACAGACAACAACATAATGAAGAGCTCCTTCAAATGCTGGAGGGGAAAGTGAAAGCGGCGACCGAACACCGAAATACGACGGTGTGGAACAGCAGCTTCCTGTATGTATCTTCACGTGTCTCTCTCATTGTGTTTGTCTTATTCTGTCTCTCTTTTTCAGATCAGTAAGAAGGACAAAGAGATCGAGCGTATAAAAGACTCCCTCCATCAGATGCAGACGGAGTGGGAGGAGACCATGGCGCAGGTGCAGAAGAAGACTGAGGAACAGCACCAATTAGATCTGAAGAACTCAGAGGTCAAACGGCTCCAGCTTCTGGAAGAAGGAAATCAGCTGCGAACTCAGCTTGAAAACCTCACCAAGCAGCACAGAGAGAAGGAGGCCACATTGCTGAAGGTGTGTGTGTTTGTGAGGAGAACAGAAAAGTATCAGAACAATGCGAAAAGATTTAATTTAACTTCTTTTACCCAATCAGAATCTACAGCTCAGCAGAGCACTGAGGTCTTCACTGATCATATATACATAAATAAATGTGTCTTTTTTTTGTCCTGCAGAAGAACAACAAGTTGGAAACCGAGATCGAAAACTGGATTCAGAAGTACGACGTGGAAATGGAAGAGAAACAGGTCAGAGTCCACATTGTTCCTGTGCTGTCTGAGGTCCTCTTTCAAAACCAGACGCACCAAAATCATGTTCCATCGTAGCAACCGAGTACAAAATGGCCAGAAGTTTGTGGACACCTGACCATAAGATCCTATAATCGGTACCATATAACACAGTAATATAACATCTCCACAATCTTGTGTGCAGGAGAGGGTGGAGCAGATGCGTGAGATGTACGAAGAGGAGCAGGCAAAGCTACGTGAGCTGGAGGGCCTCTTCTCCGTGCTGGAGCTGGAGTACATGCAGATCATGGAGGAGAAACGGAGGGAGCGCGAGCAAAAAGAAAAAGAAGAACAAGAGAGAGAGATGAGGAACAAAGCCAGCGTGGTCATCCAGGCATTCTGGAGAGGATACAGTCTCCGCAAGGCCTTAAAGAACCAAAGCCAAACAAAGAAGGGCAAGAAGGGGAAGAAGGGGAAGAAAGGGAAGAAGAAGAAGTGAAGACGAGGAGAAACCTGGAAAGCTCGGATTCACAGTCACCCGGAAACAGAAAGTACTGATAATAAATCACTGCTTCTTTCATTTGTTCCATTTCTTTTCTCTTGAAATCGAAATAAAACTGAAAGCGGGCACGGGGCGACGATGGCACGCCACTCCGACACGTTTCTATTATTTATTTATTTATTTTGGTTTTTTTCACATGAATGCAACAAACAAGTGTAACACAGGCGTATATCAAACACAGAGGCGCCAAAACTATACTTTCTCTAAGCAGATTCTGTGTGTGTGTGTGTGTGTGTGTGTGTGTGTGTGTGTGTGTGTGTGTGTGGACTTTTTCACTCTCCGTCACTCAGCCCAGATGATCGGCTGCTCCTGTCTGATCTGAGATGCGTGAGGAGCTCGGCCCGGTCCTCCAAAAACAGCCGAATCTACGGATAAATAAATAAATAAATAAATAGTTATGAAATCTAATGTTGTTGATAATGTGTTTGGGTTCTTTGCCCCTCACCTGCTCCAGCTGTCCCACCGTGTCGTCCACATCTATGACCTCGTCTCCGCCCGCGGAACCGCCAGTTATGTGATAAAGGTTAAAGGTCACCACCTTCACCTGACTCAACAGATGCGTCTCTTTGGGTGTCGTTTCCTGGACGTGAGTCCACGTCGACTCCTGCAGCACATAAACGCACCAATAACCATGATCTGAATCTGGCATAAACGTGGCTCAATTTTTAGAAAAGTCGCCATGTTTGGTACTAGTTTGCAACAAAAAGGGGGTGTTTGCATATTGAAAAAAACATTCAACATTGTCATTTCTGCCCCATTAAATAAATTACTTATGAGGATTTATTCAAGCTCCGCCCACAAGCATCTGCATGGTGTGTATTGACTCTCAGACAGAGGTGGTACCTGAGCGAGCGTGTGAGACAGGACCGGGTGTGTATTGACTCTCAGACAGAGGTGGTACCTGAGCGAGCGTGTGAGACAGGACCGGGTGTGTATTGACTCTCAGACAGAGGTGGTACCTGAGCGAGCGTGTGAGACAGGACCGGGTGTGTATTGACTCTCAGACAGAGGTGGTACCTGAGCGAGCGTGTGAGACAGGACCGGGTGTGTATTGACTCTCAGACAGAGGTGGTACCTGAGCGAGTGTGTGAGACAGGACGTTGTCCAGTTCAGTCTGCAGTTGCGACAGCGTGTTGTTGTACTGCAGTAAGACGGAGTTTTGTTCGCTGATGTAGCGTCTCAGCTCTGAGCTGTCGCTCTCTCTCTGTCTCTCCGCCTCACGCTGTCGTCTCAGCAGGTGCTCTCGCGTGGACATCAGCGTCTCAAACCGGGCCACAAGCTGCCCCACGTCCTCAAACTGGAAAACACGAACACTGCCGTCAGGTCAGGTGCCTCATGGTCAGGTGCCTCATGGACAGGTGCCTCATGGACAGGTGCCTCATGGTCAGGTGCCTCACGGTCAGGTGCCTCATGGACAGGTGCCTCATGGACAGGTGACTCACCTTGGTAGCCTTCTGGACGGTGTGTAAGAAGTCAGAGTAAACACTCAAGCGTTCAACTTTAACACGCAGTTTCTCCTCCTTCAGCAGCAGGGCGGCGACACGAGAGTGTAACATCTCCAACTCTTTCTCTCTCTCTCTCAACATGACTCGCTCTGACACTGCCTTCTTCTCACCTCTCGCTCTCTTAGCATCGTTTTCCTGAGAGAGAGAGAGAGAGAGAGAGAGAGAGAAAGGGGATTGATAGATAGATAGATAGATAGATAGATTGATTGATTGATTGATTGATTGATTGATTGATTGATTGATTGATTGATTGATTGATTGATTGATTGATAGATAGATAGATAGATAGATAGATAGATAGATAGATAGATAGATAGATTGATTGATTGATTGATTGATTGATTGATTGATTGATTGATTGATTGATTGATTGATAGATAGATAGATAGATAGATAGATAGATAGATAGATAGATAGATAGATAGATTGATTGATTGATTGATTGATTGATTGATTGATTGATTGATTGATTGATTGATAGATAGATAGATAGATAGATAGATAGATATATAGATAGATAGATAGATAGATAGATCAGACACTTACTTTGAGAAATTTGTCAAATTTCAGTAAAGAATCTTTCAGGTTTTCTTCTTTTTTCTTCAGCTCCTCTCTTCTCTGTCTGAGAGCCTCTCTCTTTAACGCAAACTCCTACACACACACGCACACAGACACACACACACACACATGCGCACACACACAGTGTGCATAAATGAGTAGATAATCAATTGTGTATGAGTAAAATTGTGTGTGTGTGTGTGTGTGTGTGTGTGCGTGCGTGCGTGCGTGCGTGTGTGTGTGTGTGTGTGTGAGGGGTTGAGTGTGTGTGTGTGTGTGTGTGTGTGTGTGTGTTACTTGTCTCTGTGTCTTCAACACACCGTCCACGTCTTTAATCTCTTTGCGCTTTTCCAACAGACGCGTGACTCCTGAACACAAATCCACTTCCTGTACACTAACACTCCTGTAACACACAAAGATGTGCACACACACACACACACACACACACACACACACACACACACACACACACACACACACACACACAGACACACACACACACACACACACACACACACACACACACACACACACACACACACACAGAGACACACACACACACACACACACACACAGACACACACACACACACACACACACACACACACACACACACACACACACTCTCCTCTTTACCATGTCAATGCAACAACAACAAAAAAACACAATCACAGAAAAGGTGTTCAGACAAGAAAATGATGGAAAAAATAAAATAAAAAGTAAAAAAAATATTTGAAATTTAAAACACAAGATAAAAAATAAGACAAAAAAAGCACAGAATAATAAAATTAAAATACAAATTTTTTATGAATTTTTAATGAATAACAAAAACTAGAAAAGAACTTGAGATCAGCTGAGACACGAGAATTATATAAGGGACAAAGAGAGACAGAAATAAGACGTTTAAAGACAAAGAGAAAAACATTTTCAATACAAGAAGAAATCTTTTAAAAACATTTTTTCAAGGATTTTTATTAAATGTAATTTTCATTATAAAAAATTAAGAAAAAACTCCACGACATTTTGAGGCAACAATCAGTCCAACATCAAGCAGAACATTTAGAGAAGAATAAACGCTGAAGAAACTCCAGACTCCTGAACCACAACACACGTGACCTCATTTAAAGTAGTAGTAAAGAAGGTTTTGTGTTCATGATCATTATAATAGAAATCAGTGTTTGAGTCATTAATCTCATTCTATTTATAGATCAGTGTGCTGAGAGTCACATTCGAGTCTTTACACAGAAACTGAGGTGATTAAGTGAAGAATCTTGTGATAAAAATGATCACAGGTACATTAGAGTTATAATAAACTATTAATCACTACTTTGGATACTGAAGTTCATTTGAAGGCAAAAACTTTTGTTCTTTTACTCACGTGAACGTTTGAATGGAAACTTTGACTTTTACTGGAGTCACATTTTACTGAGTGACTCTACTTTATCTCAACTACATGGTTCGTGCACTTCGTCCACCACTGCTTTTTAGATATTTTAGGTTTTTTTTGTAAACAATCTGGTCCCAGGAGGAGAAAAGCTGATCTCCATAAAACCTCTCAACACTTCTTTATGGACTTTTCTCCTGAGCTTCACTCACACCTAACACTGAAAGTTTTGCACACCTTAAAACTGAAAGAAAATCATCTTCTTACTCTGAGATATGTTCTCCAGAAGAGCTCCTCATGATCTCCTCCATATCCTCCATAATATTCATTTCCTCCTCTCACTCTTTCGCTGTATTTTAGTATTTAGTATTTAGCACTACTTTGTTCTCTGCTTGTTGTCGTTTCCACGGAAACCAGAACCTGAAACTGTCTCTGTCGCCCTCTAGCGGTTGTGCTCATTAACACAGTCACAAGAAAGAAAGAAAGAAAGAAAGAAAGAAAGAAAGAAAGAAAGAAAGAAAGAAAGAAAGAAAGAAAGAAAGAAATGCTAATTTCCTGATCTCCTGTACATGCTATGCTATCACAGAGTCCTAAGTTAAACATTAAATCTCAGACTCCTTCTAATAAAATTTGTCAAATTGATGAATGGTCTCTTTACGATCGTCACGTGACCTGATTTTCAGAGAAGCCACGATGGCGTCCAGTCAGTGGAGCTGACGTTCATCTCCGCGCTTCGCTTCCTCACGGCCATAAACTCTCGTTTGAGTTAAATGGGGCTCTTTGAGATGCACAGGATAATGAGATTAGCGACTAATCGAAGTGGAGTGTGTAGAAGGCCCCGGGCCGCACCGCAGGATTCGTCTCGAGCCAAATGACGCTATTAGCTCAGAGAGAAGCCACTGGAGAGGGTTAATAGGGCGTAATTGAGGGTCAGGCTCGCCGGGGAAATCCACCCCGGGGTCGTGTTAAACAGATTTAGTAGTGCTTTCAGAGTCAGAGTGGAGATTTACAGTAGCGCCGAACGCCACAGAACATCATTCCAGGAAAAACAGTGGCACTGCGGCAAACTGAGTGCTACTGGAAAAGTCACACTAAATTTAATTACATTTACATTTACTTTGTGTGCAGACGAAAGGACCTACAAACTACACACACTGTATGCCCAGAAGTGTGTGGACACCTGACCATAAGATTGATATGTGCTTCTTTCTGAACACACCATTCCAGTCTCCATTTCCTGTTATAATAATCTCCACTCTTCTGGGAAAATGTTCCACTACATTTTTGTGGAGATTTGTGAAGCTACAAGGGTGTAAGTAAAGTCAGGTACTGGTGATGGATGTAGGTGAGGTGAGGAGCCCTGGAGAGCTCTATAGAAGAAGATCTTCCACTCCAGTTTGCCCATTGAAAGCAGATCTTCATGGAGCTGGCTTTGTGCACATTGTCATGCTGGAACAGGTTTGGATCTCCTAGTTCTCCCTTATCCAGAGCGACTTACAGTTATCTTAGTTATACAGCTGAGCAGGTGGGGATTAAGGGCCGTGCTCAAGGGCCCAAAAGTGGCATCTTGATGATGCTGGGATTTAAACCCATGCTCTTCCAATCAGAAAAACATTTTATCCACTGAGGTACCACTTACGTAGTAAATAAAACGGCGTAGAATAAAAAGAGTTTTGTATAAAATTTGACCATAAATACTGTGAATCAAAATTACACAATAAATAGAGTCTATTGTGTAATAAATAACTAATCGAATTATTATATTATTATTTGATATATCTTTTACACACACACACACACACACACACACACAAACACACACACAGATTGGTCTGTCATTAAGAGATTTATTTATTAGTTTTGTCGTCCTCCATTTGTCTGATTTCATTGACACTGCTCTCTGTTATTTAAATATTCATGAAGAAGGTGTGGCCTCGGTATCCACCAGCCGTAGTGGTGAAGTAGGCGTGGTCTCTGTATCATCAATCTCAGTAAAGTGGGCGTGGCTTCAGTATCCATCAGTCTTAGTGAAGGAGGCGTGGCTTCTCTAAATGTCAGGCTTAGTGAAGGAGGCGTGGCCTCTCTAGCTGTCAATCTTAGTAAAATGTGTGTGGCTTCTACAGCTGTCAATTTTATCGAAATCAGTGTGGCCAAAAGTGAAGATGGACTGTACTATAGGCATTTACAATGAAGAAGGCGTGACCTCTGGACGCATCAGTTCTAAAAAAGGAGGTTTGATCTGTAGGTCCATCAGCAAAGGAGATCCATCAGTTACTGGGAAGGTGGCATGGGTTCTGTGTCTGTTCTAGAGAAGTGGGTGTGGCCTCTGTAGCTGTCAGTTATGTTGCACTATGAGCTGTTTGATCTGCTGAAATTCCTCTCATGTCACATGCCATGGAGGGTGGAGTTCTCTGAGCTACCACGCCACGCTACACTGCTCACACCGTGACCCTGCTCCTGCTCCTGCTCCTGCTCCTCGTTCAGCGCGTAATCAGACATGGGGCAATGCATCGGCACACATTCACAGGTGTATTGTGGGTAGATGTCCTGAGAAAGTTCAGGGGTGGAGTACGAAGCCCCGCCCACTTCCAGAGAGGGAGTAAAGATCGAGTATGGTGGAAACTCTGTGTATGTTTCCCACTGGATGTTGGTGTACATACACGGCTGGTGCTGCACCGATTCTGTGCTGTAGGTGGCACCGTTACTCGACCCGAACTCCGTCTGATAGCAGGAGGTCAGGAGGTGAGAGTCTGTTTTAGTGAAACAGTTGTCTTCTGATGCACAAGTGCATTTTCCTGAGTGAGTGGGAGAAGAACATGGCTGGATCATCTACCAACAATATAAAAGTGGACACTACATCTAGTCAAGTGTGATTTTACCTGGAGGCTCAGAGAAGGTGTGTTCAGAGAAGAGGGTGGGGTTAATTGTGGTGGGTGTGGCTGAATCAACTCTCAGGCGAACTTGCGTTCTTGGTACCAGAGGGAATTCTGTACTATAAAGTGAAGGACATAAAGAGCGCAGCAGAAGAGTTTCAGTGACAGAATACAAGAAGCAGGACGCATAGTGTGTTAGAATGTAATTAGGTTATTGTGTGTGTGTGTGTGTGTGTGTGTGTGTGTGTGTGTGTGTGTGTATGTGTGTGTTTAAATGTTCATCCCACCTCCGTGCACAAGATATTCGGTGCATATCGATGTCCTCGTGACCACGGAAACCCTTAGCAAATGGATTGTTTTCAATCTTCAACTGAGTGATCTATAAAACATAAAGACAATTAAACCTGTTCACCCACCCATCTGTGTGTGTGTGTGTGTGTGTGTGTGTGTGTGTTTTCTCACCCTGTGGTTCTGGTAAGACGTGACAGCGATGAAGGTTGTCTCGGGGAATGAATGTGTGCAGAACAATGTGCTGCTGGAACCAAAACCGTTTTTCTCATCAGCTTTTACTATGTGCAGCCGTGGCTGGTATTTATGCATGGAGTTTAATATGATCTGTAACACACACACACACACACACACACACACACACACACACACACACACACACACACACACACAGATTTTCCCATTAATACTGCCATCAAATACATCCATTAATACATTCATATATTAATACACTCATCCAAACACCTGCTGATCCAAATATCTGTACAGTAAACTCCCATCAAATTATTCATCTTCATCCATCCACCCTCTCATTAACCAATCTCCATATATCCAACCACCCATTAACCAATCTCCATCCATCCACCCACCCATTAACCAATCTCCATTCATCCACCCACTCATTACCCAATCTCCATCCATCCACCCACCCATTAACCAATCTCCATCATCACCACCATTACCAATCTCCATCCATCCACCCACCCATTAACCAATCTCCATCCATCCACCCACCCATTAACCAATCTCCATTCATCCACCCACTCATTACCCAATCTCCATCCATCCACCCACCCATTAACCAATCTCCATCCATCCACCCACCCATTAACCAATCTCCATCCATCCACCCACCCATTAACCAATCTCCATCCATCCACCCACCCATTAACCAATCTCCATCCATCCACCCACCCATTAACCAATCTCCATCCATCCACCCACCCATTAACCAATCTCCATCCATCCACCCACCCATTAACCAATCTCCATCCCCACCCCCATCCATCCACCCCACCCATTAACCAATCTCCATCCATCCACCCACCATTAACCAATCTCCATCCATCCACCCACCATTAACCATCTCCATCCCAATTAACCATCTCCATCATCCACCCACCCATTAACCAATCTCCATCCATCCACCCACCATTAACCAATCTCCACCCCCCCCCATTAACCAATCTCCATCCATCCACCCACCCATTAACCAATCTCCATCCATCCACCCACTCATTAACCAATCTCCATCCATCCACCCATTTATGTATCCAATGATCTCCTCATCCATAATGAAGTCAGAAAGTCAGGTATTGAAGGTGTAATAATGATTTCTGGTCTGCTGCTGGTCTGCTCACATGGCCGAAGGTGTCAAGGTGGTTGTTGGTTAGTTTGAGTTTCTGGAAGGAGACGAGTTGTTTGGTCCAGTGAGCTCCAGAAGCAGGAGAGTCTGGATGAATGTACAGTCGACCTGGAATAGCTGGATCTGCTTTCCCACTCACTGACCTGAGAGAGAGAGAGAGAGAGAGAGAGAGAGAGAGAGAGAGAGAGAGAGAGAGAGAGAGAGAGAGAGAGAGAGAGCATCTGTATATAAAGAAATCATCTATATATAAAATCTCAACCTTTAAACAATCAATTGAAGGAACATTTAAAGGAACTCTTGAACCATATGACCAAACTTTATCTTGTCATTTGTTATCTGAGAAACCTTAATGGTGCTACTTTGAAGAACACTTTATCTATATATTTTTTAAAAAGTACTGGAAGAACGTTCTAAGAATTCTTGAAGAACCATTAAAAAACCCTTTATTAACTATTACAGAATACTGATCTTTTTCTTACCATTTGTTGTCTGTGTATTTGTAGCGGTGCTCATCAGCAGACACGATGTCCATCAGCAGGATGTATTTGGCTCTAGGGTTCAGACCAGTAACCTTCACCTTGTAACTTGGGAACATTTGTCTGTTCAAATAGAAAATCAATCAATCAATTAATTAATGAAATAAACATGTACAGAGTGACTCTAATGCTGGGCTGGAGATACTGAAGTGATATATAATATATATAATATATTGAAGGAAAGAAAAAATGTTGTTTTTCCTCACCGGCCTGCTTTAGTGATGATCATCTCTGTGGTGACGTCATGAAACTTTCTCCACAGCTCGCACTCGTGCAGGTGAACTCTGATTCTCTCCATCCCCTGATAATACAATACAATAGAAAAAATTTATTAGTAGAGTACTTATAATGACATTAATTATAATAAATTGTATATTTTTAACATTAATATTTATTATTATTATTATTATTATTATTATATTATGGATAAATAATATAAAATGTCTATGATTAGTAGATTTTGTAACCATTTTTCCAGCATGCAAAACAACCAAATAATAATAATAATAATAATAATAATAATAATAATAATAATAATAATTATAATAATAATAATTATAATAATAATAATAATTATACACAAGTTGGAATTAACAAAATTATTTTCTTTTTACCGTTTTTCTTTTTTAAATGTATATATATATATTATAATTTATGTATTGTATTATTATTATATTTATTGTATAAGTTGTATAAATTTATATCAGATTTATCCAAATAAATTCAGTTTCACTTTTATTACTTCTTCATTTTTAGTCAACAGTGAGAGAGATTTTTATTTTTATAATGGTTTTAACACAAAGGTAAAATCTAAACACAATAAAAAATAAAGAAGGTGAAATGTTTCCACCACAAACAAAAATCACATTTTCTGACCTCCTTTCTTTTTTTCTGAAACTTTCTTTTTTCTGGAAATGTTAAACGGTGCTGAAAGCCAGAAAAGTGCTGCTTCACATCTCATTATATACATAAAAATACACAACTAAATCAATAATATACCTTCTCTCTCCACCCTTACCTTCTCCATCTCCATCACGCCATCACAGGGTTTTCTTCGTCTATTACCTCTTGATAAAATTCCAGTGTAATAGTGTAATAATAAACAATTTCCTGAAGAATTATAAATCAGATGATTGGAAAACCTTTTCAGGAGTTCACATGGCACTGCTGGTTTATTCCTCTCCTCTCTCCGTCCTTTCTGCTCCGTCTTATATCACCACTCATCCCTTCTTTCTTCTGACCCCGCCTCCTCTTTTATCAGCTCGTTCTGCTGGAGCGCTGTTCCTCTCCAACACCGGCACTGGGACTGGGCTCGAGGAGATGCATGAAGAACATGCTGAGAACTTCACCTTTACAGATACAGCTGCTGTGACACATCTGTTTTACCCTCTACCTGTTCAGTTCTTTTTCTTACTTTCTATTGGCTCAGCTATTTACTTCATTACCTCTCCTAACTCTCTTTTTCACCATCCATCTTCCTCTCTAACTGTCCACCTGCCTTTCTGCTGCTCTGTGGCCTGTAGACAGCGAGAAGGTAAAATGTTGAGAAGGTCATTGAGAAACTCAGTGGAGGTAACTAAGGGTATGTAGAGGTAATAGAATAACTTGTGCTTTATCTTTGTGTCCTTTATAACTGTGGCGTCTCATCACACCAGACCTTCCTGTTCACTCACACACACACACACACACACACACACACACACACACACACACACACACACACACACACACACACACACACACACTTGAAAACAGGTTTCTATAAATAGTGAAGTGGGTAATAAAGTTTAAGTGGTTTAAATCCCAGAATGCACATGCAGAGATAAACGCTGAGAGCTCGAGACGGTCAGCGACGGAATGCAACCATCAAACACTAAGAATAAACAAATAAACTGTGTTTTTAATAATCAACAAAAACAATAATAACAATAAAAATAATAAACAATATATAGTGCAGTGTGCATCACTGATTATATTTATTATTTATATCCTATCCCCAAATTAAATTCTTTTTTATAAGTTTTATAAAATGACACAATAATTACAATTATTTAATTATTATACTATATGGCCAAAGGTTGGTAGACACCTGAGAACAGCTTTCTATGTGCCTCTTCCTGGACATCCCATTCCACATTTATTCTCCATTTACTCTAATAATGAGCTTCACTCTTCTGGGAAGATGTTCCACTAGATTTTGTGGACATTCGTTCAGCTACATGGGTGTCAGTAAAGTCAGGGACTGATGAAAGTGAGAAGGTGAGGAGGTTCCATTTAAAAGATGTTTAACAGGGTTGGAGCTCTATAGCAGGAGATCTTCCACTTCAACCAATGGAAAGCAGATCTTTATGGAGCTGGCTTTGTGCACAGGGGGCCTTGTCATGCTGGAACAGGTTTGGGTCTCCTAGTTCGAGTGAAGAAAAATTTAATGGTACAGCAAAGACGTCTTTGTGAAACTTTGTGGTAACAGTTTGAGGAAGAACCACAAATAGGTGAAAAATCAGATGTCCCAATACTTTTAGTCAGACAGTGTGTAATGCTGTTTTATTATCTTTTTTGTCTTTGAAATAATATTATCGCCCCCTTGTGGCGAAAGTGAGTTCACACCCATGTTTTCTTTTACAAAACAAAAATGTTCACACACACACACACACACACACACACACACACACACACACACACACAGAAAGGAGTAATCAGGAAACAGAGATGATTTATTGTACATTCAGGTACATTTACATGTCGAAATCTGATTGGTGGAGCAGGGAGCAAATTGGCTCAAGCTCCGCCCACAGCATTAACAACACGGCAGATGAACGGAAGACGTGCGGTTTCGGTTTATACGAGATGAAAGCATGCAAGTGTGTGTGTGTGTGTGTGTGTGTGTGTATGTGTGTGTGTGAATACATAACATGCTTTAAAAGGCACTTTGCGAACAGATCCGCCTTCGAGTAGTGTGTAAACATAAACACAAGCAGCGTAAAAACATTTAACATCTGAACTGCATTTGTACAAATATAGAGCCTGCATTCATCTACATCATCTAATGCACACCTGAAAAAAAGAAAACTTAAGTAGACATGACGAGAAAACACAAACACACACACACACACACACACACACACACAATCTTTACTTCTGCACTTAGGCTACGAGGCTAACTCGATTCTAACGAGTTTCACATCCAGATCTTCTGACAGGCAGAAACTCGCAGCTCGGGAAAATTCCCAACTGAAAAAAATAAATAAATAAATTCCCCATAGTTACGATTTCTGATTGAATGCACCAACACGTGATTCTCCACGTCATGCATGCCAGTTAGCCAGCTCGTAGCTAACTAAAGACCTTTTTCCCCCTTACAAATACTCTCGTAATTCCGATTTCTGAAAACGAAAAGTGTTATTAGATTAGGTCAGTTCCACAATCTCGGCTGTGGTATAACTCCGCCCACTAAGGCTCCACCTTTCATATTAAACCGAGATTGAAACGAAACAAAAAAAACATTTCAGTCCAGACTGCGTGAATGTTTGGAGTTTGTAAAGACGTATGTATTAGCGATGCGAGCCTGGGAGACAACGTAGATACGTGTAGCCTCTGGTGATAAACCTACAACTTACACATTGACCATAATACACACACACACACACACACACACACACACACACACACACACACACACACACACACAGGTTTACTTAAGGCAAAAAAAAAAAAAATAGTTGCATTAGGGGGGCGTGTTCTATTCAGGATGACTCCGCCCAACTAGAAAGGGGTTTCAGGCAGCGCTGGATGAAATGTAAAACTATCAAATGTTTACTTTGGGAAGTTTCTGACCCAAAGATGAAACACGTTTCTGATCCAGGGACACAATACATGACTGTGTGTGTGTGTGCGAGTGTGTGTTATAAAGGTACGTGGCTGAACAGGTAGGACACTGACTCTCCGTTGTGGGTTCGTCTGATCGCTTCAGCCAGGATCATAGAGATGTCGATCACCTGTATGAGAGCGCGGAGCCAACACACACACAGACACACACACACACACACACACACCACACACACACACACACACACACACAAAACAAATTATTAGCAATATTAACATGCCGTTCCAGTAGAGCAGTGATAAATACTCTGATTCGATTGGCTGGCAGAAGTGTGTTCTATGAATATAATATTGCGTATATAACTGTAGATTCAGGGGTCACAGCTCTGCAGAGAAGCATGGTGGTGGTAGTCTAAATAACATCACATTACAATATGAAGCTAGAATGCAGACATCTGAGCATAAGATTATGTGCTTCCTTTTGAACATCGGATTCCACATGAAGTCTCCATTTTGCTGTTATAATAAGCTCCACTCTTCTGTGGAGATTCATTTAGCCACAAGGCTGTGTGTTAGTAAACTCAGGTACTGATGTAGGTGAGGTGAGGAGACCTGGGGAGCAGGAGATCTTCCACTCAAGCCATTAAAAGCAGATCTTCATGGAGCTGGATTTGTGCACCAGGGTATCATTCTGGAACAGGTTTGGGTCTCCTAAATCAAGTGAAGGGAAAATTTCCTGTGTGCCTCCTATTTTGTGGGAACAGTTTGGGGAAGAACCACATATGGGTGGAAAAGTCAGGTGTCCCAAAACTACAACAACAACCCATATTGTGGATGGTGTGATTCTGGCAACTTATCGGCATGGGAACGCAGCACTCGGGTCTTTATCTCTGCGCTGTTATCTGTTCCCACATTGTTTGGTCCAAGCTGCTGTGTGGTGCAGCCAAAACATGGAAGCTTCTCAGAGGAGTGGAGAGAGGAGACCTCAGACCTGCTTTTCTCAAGATACTGAGTGATTTCTCTGTGACCGTGTGGTATAATGTCTTTGATGGGAAAATATGATGTTATGGCTGGTCTGCTCTGAGCAGTACAATGTGTATAGAGTGTGTACATAATCTGTACGGAGTGTGTATACAGTGTGTATGTATTCAGTACCTGGATCTTGTCGCATTGTTTGATCTTGTCCTCCTGGGGAATAGTGTTGGTCACTACCACGGCCTCGAAGGTGGCGTTGTTTATGCGGGAGATGGCAGGTCCAGAGAAGATCCCGTGGGTCAGAATGCCATAGACTTTAGTTGCACCAGCAGAGACTAACCTAATACAAACACACACACACACACACATTTCTCTAACTATATACAGTGGTCCCCAGGAAGGTCCGGAAATCTGAGAATTTTGGACGCACCTCCGCAGCCTCTATGGTACCTTACTGAATTCATCTAGACATTATGTCACTTTAATACAATTAAGTGTTTTTTAAAAAACATTTCCTAACGTTCCTGAACATTCGGTCCTGCTGCGGATTCCCACGAATTTTAAGATCTGCAACTTGCTGTTAGTTAGGTTCCAAACAAACCCACACATTTTTTGAGATGCGAGTTCTGAACCGTGAATTATCTGATTATACATACATATATATCAGTGGTTGATCAGTTTTTGTGATTAATCAGTACCAATCGTTGATTACTGGAACTATCAGCTATCTGCGAATCTGTACTGATAGTTTTTCCAGGTTGCATCTAAACTAGAGCAGCTGGAGCAGCTGAGAAGCTTCACCATCATTATACGGATGATTAATCGTTTATCGGCGAGAACGTTTCAGCCTAACTATCGGTAAAATCCATAACGGTAATAAACACCAAAATCGGTCACCCCTACATATATATATATATATTTGTGTGTGTTGGTGTGTGTATGGAAATATCTGAGAATGGTGAACTTGTAAGACTAAAATATTGTCTGGTCCTCAGAAAGATATAAAAATGTTTAAACAAACTTGCTTTCACACACACTATTAGAAAACACTATTAGTGCCCTCACTTCTCTGCAGCAAAGCAGATTGTGCCGCAGGTGTCTGCCATGTCGTCCACTAAGATGGCAACTCGGTCTTTGACGTCTCCAACCAGAACCATGCGGTCCACTTCGTTCGCCTTCTTCCTCTCCTTATGGATCAGCGCAAAGTCCACGTTCACACGATCCGCTATGGAGGTCACCCTACACACACACACACACACACACACACACACACACACACACACACACACACACA
>JBCEWE010000195.1:97020-122020 GCA_039877035.1 Silurus lanzhouensis
AGTCGCTGAGTGTCAAATTATCACGCTTGCATTGATCTAATTGTGGTCCACAGACTCCTCCTGAGCCTGGACTTCTGTACTGAAACAGTGACGCAGCTTCTGCACAGCATGGCCATCTCTCAGGAGCTGAATGTCACTCAGACCAGTGCCAAAAACCGATATATATATTAAGCTTCTTACTCACACACACACACACACACACACACACACACACACACACATGTTCAAGATCAGGTTTTAAAGCCACAAACAGATGTGAAGAGCAAATGTCTCCTCCATCCGGAAAAGAAATGCAGCCAGTCAACATACATTTGAGTCACAAATACATGAAGCAGAATTTAAAGTAAGTGTTTTGGGTTGTGTGGTGCTGATCCAAAACAGCGATGGGGCCTTCAAAACTGGATAGATGGATAGATGGATAGATGGATAGATAGATAGATAGATAGATAGATAGATAGATAGATAGATAGAGGGGTAGCAATGTATTTGTGGATGTATTTCACTACTGAACACTGAACACAGGTACCAGCATGAACCTTCTCCCCTTTACTTTTAATGGTACATCCTGTTTATGTTGGTAAAAAGTGCACAGTGGTGCCTTTCAATGGCGATTTAAAATCGTATTAATGTAAATGCACACTATACAGTTCTAGGTTTTATGAGGACACGGAAGGTACAGTTTAGTGCGTTTTAATTCTAATATTAAAAGAAAAACCTGCTTTATAATGATATATATGCTATGGAAATGGACGGCGCATGCGCAGAAGGGAGAGCGAAGTTCGTGCGCGGCGCGTGTTCCAGGGAATAGAAACGAGGTTTGAATTATGACGGTTTTTAACGGTGTTTTTTTAATATACACGCAGGGGGAAGGAATTCTGGGTAATGTAGTCCTGTAGGTCACGAGCCTTTCACATGCGTTCGCCTCAAGAAACTACAAAACGTTTTGACCAAAATAAATAGGAAATGTGTCTCCAACTCTCACCACGTCTCCTGGTTGCTGAACTTCTTGGTCACCACTTTGCCCAGCTCCAGTCCCAAGCGATCGGCTATCTTCTGAGATAAGTCTGGATGCGAACTGCCGCTGAAAATCTTGATGTTCGGCATTCTCGGCTGCTCCGGGGGCTCAATGGTGCCTGAGAGAGACACGCCAGAAAGAAGAACAAATCAAAATAAAAAACGCCACGAAACTGAGGGAGATTCTGAGACTGAAAGAAGGGAGAGGAAAACAGAACTGAGATCAGCACTCACTCGCAATGACACTACAGGGGAAGCCACGCCCACACTTACCCCTGCGCGCTGATTGGGCCGCGGGTCACCATGGAAACAGCGAGGCTTCGCGGGAATATTAATAATAATGATAATAATAAATAATAAAAGTAAATAAATAATAATCAATAAATAATAATAATAGAATCTTGTTTATTAACATTAACAATGACGCATTTAACTTTTAACAACTAACAATTAACATAACTAAAACATACTGCACTCTATGCTAATCAGCAGCTTATTACATATTCACAGCATTTGCATATTACAACAACGTCACTGATTTTATTTTCACAAATTCACTCATCTTTTCGGGTTTTTTTAGGTGTTTTTTTTTTCATTAAAGTTTATTATGTAATATTTATTATTATTATTATTATTATTATTATTATTATTATTATTATACATTATTATTAAAGGAACCAGACTTAAAAGAGAACCCATTCTCATCCTCAAAAACACTGAATCTCTATTCATTACAGTTCCATCATTGTCGAGGTGTACAGTTCAGTGATGGTCGCTTACATGCAGAACTCTTCATGCAAATGATGTTCCTAAACACACTGTAGCAGACTGTTTATAATAATCATAATCCAAATACATCCTCATTCAGCTACAAGGGTGTGAGTAAAGTCAGGTGGTGATGTAGGTGAGAAGGTGAGGAGGTTCCTGGGGTGCAGTCAGTGTTCACATTCATCCCAAAGGTGTTCAATAGGGTTGGAGCTCTATAGCAGGAGATCTTTGAGCACAATGGCACAGGGAACAAATTTGGTTTCCTAGTTTAAGTAAAGGGTAAATTTCATGCTACTGCATCCTAAAACGTTCGACACAGTTCTGTACCTCTGAGTTTGTGGTAACAGTTTGGGGAAAAAAAGTGGGATTTCCCCAAACATTAATGACCTTCTTACAATTCAGCGTGCTGTGTGTTTTGTAAATGATAGAAATGAGTTGAACTTCTCGGTTGTTGGCGTTGCTGGTGTAAATGGAGCCCTAACCCTAATCTGACATCTTGCATGCACACACACACACACACACACACACACACGCACACACACACACACACACACACACACACACACACACACACACACACACACACTGTAAATAAGGCGGTCCTTCACTAATCACATTCAGCCATGCAGCATGTCAGCTTTCTGCTGGTCACTAATCTCAGATAAGCAATAAACATGACAGACTGTGTGCAGCCGTGAAAGTGTTTCATTGGAATTGTAGATGATCAGGACGATGACCTGCTGCCCACACACACACACTCTCACACACCAACTCCCAGTCCTACTAAAACACTAAAGAACATCCACACCACATTCTATATATTAACATCCTTTCACACTTTCTCCCATTAGGGGGCGCCACAGCGGATCATCCGTCTCCATACCCCCCCCCTGTCCTCTACATCTGCCTCTTTCAATCCAACTTCCTGCATGTCTTCCCTCACCACATCCATAAACTATCTCCTCCATCTTCCTCTTTTCCTCCTTCCTGGTGGCTCCATCCTCAGCATTCTCCTACTGATATACCCCATGTCCCTCCTCTGCACATGTCCATTAACCCGGCTTCTCACCCTTGATGACAGAGGTGGTTCTAATGAGTGAAGCTCCTCTCACGCTGCACACATGGAAACGGTTGTTCTCCCATGTAGATGAGATGGTGAGAGAAGAGAATGTATGCCCCTCCCACTTAAACAAAAGAAATGAATGAGAGAGGTGTATGCCCCTCCCACTTAGAGACAGAAGAGAAGTGTATGTCCCTCCCACTTAAAAACAGCAGAGAGAGGAGAGTATGCTCTTCCCAGTTAAAGACAGAAGAGTGATTGGCCCGCTCACTTAAAAACAGAAGGAGAAGAGTGTATGCCCAGTAAAAGACAGAAAAAAGGAGAGGAGTGTATGCCCCGCCCACTTAAAAACTAGAAGAAGGAGAGGAGTGTATGCCCCGCCCAGTTAACGACAGAAGAAAGAAGAGATAGTGTATGCCCCTCCAACTGTGTTCATTTGACATTTCACCTGAAGGTCTTTTTTCCACACCAGGTGGCTGCTCATCTTCTTGGTCACCATGGTCAGTAGAGGGCGCTGCTCTGTGGACTCATATCATAAAGCACAAATCAAATCATGAAAAAAAATCGTCCTGACACTATTTATCTGTTATCATATCATTTTATAAAAATAAAAATTATTTTATATGTAAACATGTTTTGCAATAACTTCAACCTTGAAAATTAGAACAGGAATCTGATGAAAACAGACATATGTTGAAAACATTTCAGATTGAAAAAAACAAGAATCCATGCAGACATAGATATATATATTTTTAAATTTATATTTATTCCATAAACATGATTACAAAACTCCAGTTACCAATATTACATTTTTCACCATACAGGCTGGTTCACAAATATTTAAACCTTTGAAACGGATACAACAGAAACAAAATACTAGAATAATTTACATTAAAATCTATAAAACAGAGATTAAATCACAAATTAGTGTCATCATTAATTAGCTGTCTGTTTTCATGAATTATTTATTTTTATTTTTTAAATCAGTAATTGATTTACTAGAGCACAACACTCTCACAATAAGATTGGTCCAATAACAAAAAAACTCAACAAAGCCACAGCTTTTTTTTTTTTCTCTTTTACCACAGGATTTTCTTTTTTCGTCTTTCACAATTTTTGGCTTTAAGACAAAAAAAAATCCCATGATAATTCAGTGACCTTTTTCACTGCCTCGAGAGGCAATAAGGACAGAAGCCACATCAAGAAACAAACCTCACAGCACTTTCTAAGAAAAATATACACTTAGAAAATATCTTACAAATTGGCACGATGAAAAATATACAGGTTGTTAAATGTTTTCCCCCTTACATCAAGAAGTTTAATAATCCTCCTGGAAAAAGATACCAGATGGTACAAACAGGATTTTTCTTTTAATACAGGATAAAAAAAATTTGTTTTGCAAAATAAAAAAAAATACATGAAGGTGTAATACATTCGTAAATATGGCACGTGGACGCATTTATTTTTCGATGTGTTTCATACATTTCTTTGAGTGGGAATTCTGTGTAAGTCCCTGATCCCAAAAAAGTAAATAAATATAAATTAAATGATCATTGGGGGGGGGGGGGTGTTTATGAATGATAGGGAATGCCGGGGAACTAGCATTAATTTATTACTATTCTTTTTTTGTAAACATTAAATAACATTGAAACATCGCAAGAGGATAAAATTAAAACAAAATAAGATGCTAAATAAGGGCATCCGCATGCACAACGTAGCTTGAATATCATGGTTATGCATGCATATCGCGAGCAAACACAAAAAGAAAAACATTTGGTCCTGTTTGGTCGGAAAAACTCAAACGTGATGGAGTTTATTCGAGTCTATTAGGGAACGCGATCTTCATGAAAAGGAAATATGAGGGGAAAAACTCACCCTTTTTAATGATCTGGACTGATTTATGGTGCTGCTAGTCCAGTTCCATCTGCACATGCTCGAATAGTTAACCCATTTCGGGGCAGGAGTTTGGCCCTACACATCACTTAGAAGGTCATGAAGAATTAGGTATGTGCTAATATTGAGTAGAAGTACTCCTAAGCCTTAATGCAACATTGAAGTACTCTTTTAGTGTCCTCAAAAATAACTCTCTGAACTAACTATGTTCCATTGATCGTTTTTGACTAGATGATGATTCATAGCTTATTTTTATATAGCTAGTTAAAGTAGCACCTACGAGTAGGTGTAATAGGTTACTTGCTAGCAAGCAAGTGACAATAAATATCATAATAAATTAGAATTATTAATTAATAATTATATCATTTCATTGTGGTTTTCTTGTTCATACCATTTTGTTTTATTGGGACTGCACTCTGTGATTTGTACTGTGTACCGTGATAAAGTGTTGAGTTATGGTAAATCAAGTTCTAGCTAGCATAAATCTGTTGGCTTTAATTTCCTAAATACGAATTCTCCGCTGCCCTATGAAAACAGGCGGAAACAGACACCAAGTCACGTCTTTCATGACGTCGAAAAAAAAAGAATAATTGTGATAAATCGTTAAATAATTTAGATTTGGCACATGCGTAGTTACAACAATGTTACAACTCTTCTTTCTTCGCAAACCTGCAGGTCATATTGAACAGAACAATCAGAAAAAGAAAAATTATGATATGGTTCTCCCCGATTGTACAGAATACTCCACGGACCGATGTCTGCATATGTAACAACAGTAAAATCCGAAATGATTCTCCAACCCACCCCGGCACCGCACACATACATTCCCACAACCACCACCACATTAAAAAACAGCAAATATTTATTATGTCGATAAAAATGTTCTGTACACATAATTGTTCATATTTTGGCACGTTCATTTTTAAACATGTTTGATATAATCTTATTTTGTAAATAGTGCATATGTTCCTGTACAACAGCATTTCGATACTGGCAGAGAGGAATCGGGTCAACCTATGGCACCGGTGACCGAACCCTCAATACTCGAACCGTAAATAAACGTAATACTAAAGACAACTATTACATTAAGACACAAACGCCTTATACAAAAGTTTAATGTCCTCCCCTAATTATAAGCTACCCATGGAGTTTTCTGAATCCATATTCCCGAATGGTTGGCACAGTAACACTGGAAAATTCTTAATGAGAAGAAAAAAACCTTTGACCCCTAAACAACAGAAGGCAACCATTTTGCAAGGTGATGTTTTAAACAACAGTGTTTGCACATGGATTAAACACTTATAGCGTTTGACCTGTGATGGAGAAAAGAAAACAACCCCCCTACATTAATACTACACACCAGAGTAGGTGGCTTTCAAGGCATTGTCTTATTAAAAAAAACTGATCAAGAAATAAATTGATTAAAAAAATGCAACAAAGCAGCAAATGGCAGATAGATGCAGCTGTGATACAGTGACTCCACTTAGTCAGTAGGTAGCTTAGCAGGGCTGTCATGCAGGGTGTACCCACTTTCCTGTGGTGCAGGCAAAGGAGTTTGGGTAAAGTCAGTGCCTTGCAGCTCTGGATTTTGTGTGTGTGTGTGGGGGGGGGGGGGGGGTGGCTCAGTAGGACTTGAGAAGAAACAAGGATTGACATGGGTACTTTGTAAAGAGAAAATATTACCTCTGTTTCTCTACCAAAGCTGCCAGTGCAACTCCTTTAATGTCCCTTTTACCCGATAAAACTTCGTCGCGGGCAAACTTTGTGGTGCTCTTGTGCCGGTACATCTTTTTGTGAGCAGGTCGATGAGGAAGTGGAAGGCAATCCAAACCGATAGGAGGGAAGAAGCCCGGTGCAAGAAGTTTTGACGAGGTCTTGCCACCTGTCCCTTTCTTCCCCTTACTTGCCCCTGATGCACTACCCCGTTTCTTAAGGTCAGCACTGCTACCAAGTATTTTTAGTGTTTGGCTTTGGAGAGTGTGCTGGCCAGGAGAAAGACAAGGCCCCCAAAGTGGTTCCACTGAAGCCCGCATGAAGCGTTGCACCTCTGCCATGCCAGAGACAATATTGGACAGGATGTTTGACGGTTCTTGGAACTCACCCTGATCATCGTCTGATAGGGCACCAGCATGCGGCCAGTCCCCCTGAGCCCCTATCATGTTCAGGGATGGGGTTGGAGAAGGAGCGCCGCTATCTAATTTCCTGTCACATTTAGCTGCTTTGCCCTCTAATAAGGCCTTGATTTTCTTAGCAGAATTTGAACCCTGTTTTGGAAGCTTAACCTTCTCACCTTTAGCCGCCTTGGGAGTTTTGGTCTTTTTAGTGCTTTGTCCGTTCTTTCCTCCCTTCTTTTTAGACCTCTTAAGACCTTGAAGCCCTTCGTCATCCTCCTCCTCAGTGAAGGTTTGTATGAGGTGTGTCTTTTGTGAAGCATCTTGCTCCACTTGTGGGACAGTGCTGCAGCTCCACCTTACATTAGCCCCTGCTGCTTCTACAAACCCTCCCCCTTTGCCACAGTTCCCTAGAAGCTGAGGTGAGGGGCTTGGTGTGTCAGGCGGGGACATTTCAGACAAGGAGGAATGCCGGAACTTGTCAGGGGTAAAGTTTGATATGTCAAGCAAGTCAGTGGACTCTCGAAGTGGAGTGATCTCCTCAAGGCTCTGCTGCAGAACCAGCTGAGGGCTGCAGTGTGAAAGGAAACCATCACTGATCTCACTCATCTCCTCCTCTCTTTCTCTTTCATTATCTCTTAGGCTAAGTGAACTATAGTTGCTTGAAGCTGCAGAAAGAGATCCCAGGGAGTTAAAGCTGACAAGTCGGCCCATGCCGTTTTCAGCTCGTGATCCCACTGGACTGCGCCCATAATCTGTATCCGAGTGGGGTTCTGGCAAAAGTGGTTCTTCAAATGCCATCCTGCAGGGACCCAGTGGTACCTGGCTATACCCTGTAACTGTTGTGCCTTCTCCTGCTAGTACAGGCATTGGCCTGGGGAAGCCTGATGGCATGACTGGGGACTGAGTTGGAATGTCAGGGGAAAATGCAAGCTGCTCAACTGTGGGTTGAGAAGGCCACTTGACAGAGTAGCTTTGCTCAGGGTGGTCTGTTTCAGGGAATGGTGTTTGGTGTGGGATGTGGTTGAGAGGCTGGGGTGACTGTGGGAGCTCAGATTCTGAGGGAGGGGAGAGAACACAAGTCTGAACTGGTTGCAGTGGGTCTGCAACTGATAGCAACCCTGTCTGCTGCTGGTCTGTAGAAAAATATGTCCCATTGGTACTGCTGGAAGAAACAGAAGCTTCCAGAAGTGTCTGTAGATATCCACCAGGCAAGAGGTCCACGTTCTCATTAGTCCCAGGGGCAGTGGGAGTCAAAGTGCATTTTTCAGCCGAGGTCTCATTTGTGAGAAGATTACTTTTCAAAGAGTCACTAAGGTTTTCAGGTAAACAAGAACTTAACTCTGTAAGTTCAGAGGCAGTGACATTATCCTCTATCTGTGCTTCCTGTAGCTTTTTAGCCCTCAGCCTGGCTTCACTTTTGAATTTCTTTATCTTTACTGTTTTGTCTAGTTTTCTCCTCTCCTCTCTCTCTTGAGTCCTGCTCTTAGCCCTGGCTGGGTGTGTAGTTTTACCTGTCTCTACTTTGTCCAAGGCATCGTGTGTTGCAGCCCCTTGTAGGTCTTCTGTGCTTTTCACTGAGTCAGCCATTTCTTGTTGATTGTTACACAAGGTAGCAGCAGTTTGGCTGTGGATTGGAGTCTCTACAGCAGGGACACGCTGAATCCTGAGTCTTGCGCGCCTTTGTTTGCGTTTAGGGGTAGAGCTCGGAGGCCTTTTGCAGCCATTGAGGCGTTTGGTTTTGTCTGCAGCTGCTAAGGAGTTCTGCTCTTGCTGTTCCTTTTCCTTCTTCTGCCAGTAGGCCTTCAAAGGTGCCAGTTTTTCATACTGCAGTAAAGTATCTTGATTCAGATTAACCACAGAGAATAAAGGTTCCACTCTACTTAACTTTACCTGCATGTGCTTCTCACCTTTAAAGCGGTTTATAATGATGTATTTAATGATGACCGGTGGCTCCTTCCGACATGACCGGCGCCGCTTCTTTGGGCACCACTCATCGTCCCACTCTTTCTTAGGTCCAACTGACAGCTTCTTGCGCTTTTCTGCATTCCTTTCACTCTCTATGGAGTCCACATCGTATAGGTAGTCTTCTCGGAAAGCAACCTTCCTCTTGGCACGAAGACGGTAGCTAAGCTGGCTAGAGGAACTAGAATTCTCCCTGGACAGTTGCCCATGGGGTTGCTGGGCTTGCCAGGTGTCAGGAGATGAGCCCGTGCAGTAGCTGTCATCACTGAACTCACCAGAATCCTCTGGTGAGTTACTGAGGTCAAAGAGGAAATTGCTGTTGGGGGTTGTGGGGGCCTCTATCTTGTCCTCACTTGATTGGTCTGCCTTGTCTTGCAAGCTTTCTGTCCTGCTACAAGGAAGAGTGGGGAAAAAGCCTAGTTGAGATTCGTCTTGAAGGGGGACCTCAGTCCGTTCTTGTGCCACATCCGGGTAGGACTCGTAGCGAATTTTGAGCGAACAGACATCAGTACCCAGATTTGACTCTTCATCCTGGAACATGTAGTTTTCCACATCTTCCTCACAAAACAGATTGACTGCCAGCTCACTGCGAGAGCACAAATCTAATAGTTCCATTCGGCTCTCGCTGATAAGGGATTCCAGGCAGCTCCAGTCTTGAGCCTCTTCCCCCAAGCTCTCGTATATACTCCTAGAGGTGGGATCGTCATCTGATTCGCTTTCCCGCAATGACTTGCCTTCTTCTGCATTTTCATTAACTCCGGGTGGAAGGGGGGGACCACTGAGGAGCTGATCAGATAGCACTTGGTCACCGTATCGGCCTGTACTGGCGACAGAGCTGAGACACTGCATGCCGATGTTTGAGGAAGGGCAGGACTGGAAATCTGAAGTTAATCCAAGAACGGACTCGCATGATTGGTTCTTTGGAAGTAGACAGCTTATGCAGTCTGCTCCCCCAGAATCCATGCTGGAAAGGGGTGGCCTGTCACAGCTCTGAGGCATGGACCAAGGACTCATGGGCTTGGAGCAAGTGAGGGAGGAGAGGGAGGAGAGAGAAGAGAATGAAGAGAGGGAGGAGAGAGAGGTGGCTTTGGAGACAGACTCATCGTGCAGGTCTGCAACACTGAAGGGAACTTCGGCTGTCTGACTGGAGGAATCCAGAGTGGGTGGAGAAAGAAGAGAAGGCTCAGTGGAGTCACAGTGCGTCAGAACATGCGACTTGTCAGAGAGATGATCATGCGAGTCTAGAAAAAATAATTGAGAAAAGCTTATGTCAGGTTTAATGCGATTTGATGTTAGCTTTGCCTTGTTCCTGAACACCAAAAAGGGTATCTGAAAGCTAGATTTGAAAATGGAATGAGATTGCATAGGAAAAACCTTTATCTTTTAGCACTATTATAACCGAGCGCACAGTGTAGCGGTACTGCTAATGCGTCAGGGTAATTTTAAAGGATAATTAATATTTAAATACATTTGGATACTAAATCATTCAAGTAATTAAAATTAGAATGCAGTTTTAATGAAATTTGATGCTCCTAACACAGTCCTCACACTCTCTCTCTCTCTGCTAGGCTAGATGCTAATTCATCTGAGAGCACTGCAAAAAATATTACATGACTGGGTTATTAAATAAGGAAATAACAGAATCTAAAGTGTGATAATAAAGTGGAAAACATCAGCGTGATGTCAGACTCTGCTGGAGTAGGAGTAAATAGTCCTAATTACAGACACTCTGGAGTGAAAATTTAAGTCCCTAGTTATCCCAATAAATAAGGGAAGAAAGGAGATTTGTACTTGCATAGCAGCCTTTGAGCTTTTGCTACAGAGCAGGTTATTTGTACTCAATAAATACCTGTCCTGACAGGAAAGGAACATTTTTGCCAGATGTTGCAAATGACCAACCACTAAATCATTTGCACAATAAGCATAATACGATCTATCAGTGTTAATTAAAGTGCCCATGTGAAGCCTCTTAGGTGGTCCTCAGTTGTTGGTCACATGACAGAATCTTTGGGGAGTCCGGGTTTTCAAACCTGTATTGAGTCTGAAACAGTTGGTGGCGTTTTCCACTTGGCATATGACATTGGAGAAACCGGTGCTTGTTTATTATCATTCAAACAAATGTTCTCATTTAATTTGTGCTGGTCTTTAGATTTAGTTTAGTTAAAGTTTGTCCAAACTTGCTTTCCCACTAGAATGACATACTTCATAGATGTGAATATCTGGCGAACTAAATCCTTAAGATTCTGAAGCTTTTGGGTGGATAGGAAATGTCACTTCAGGGTGGAGGTATATGGCAGGTTGAAAATGGAGGCAAACAGACAATATAACTGTCATTTTAGTGGTTAGATTTAAGGGAACACTGTCACTTGGCAAAAAAATTTAAGGAAGGCATGATATGAGTACTTAGAAAGAAGTCATGGCCTATATGAGCCCATCTGACCTAATACAAAAAAGGTGGAGACTATATACTGGCAATTGCATGGATGGCATGTACAGGTACTCCACAACTACTATAGGGATGCTTTCTGATCGTAATTTGAAAATATCGTAAGCCGAGACATAGCCTAGCCCAGTGGTCCCCGAACGTTTTTGCGTCATGGACAGTATTAATGTAGGACAATATTTTCACGGACCGGCCTTTAAGGTGTGGTGAATAAATACAACAAAATAAAATGATACGACCAAAAAAACGGTATTTTCTAAATATAATAATAAACGTGAATCCACGGTGTTGTTGTTTGTTTATTTTGCTCGCTTGGGGGTTTGAATTTAGCGGTAATGTATTATGTGTTAGCAGCCGGAGCTCCTTTAAGAAGGTAGTGGATGGAGGTAAGACATGTGACCGAGGCATCATGACCTGCATCAAGAGTGAGTCATAGACAGATGTGGAGGAGAAAATCCGGTCATTTTCCAAAATAAAACATCGTTCAGAATCAGACAATAAATAAAACAGAAATAATGTAAATTATGTATTCTTTCTGTGCGGCCCGGTAACAATTGACCCACGGACCGGTGCCGGTCTGTGGCCCAGGGGTTGGGGACCACTGGCCTAGCCCACCTAGGAGTCTTAAAGAATGGTGTTCAGTATGCAGTAGTATACTGTAATTTGTTAATAATTTAACATGGTTTAGCAAGAGTTCCTATGCAGTAATGATGTGTTTGTTGTATACCGTGGTCGGTGGCATTAGGAGGACTAGGGCAGCGCTCATGCCCTGCGAATCGCGACTCCTGTAGCACATCCATCAATCTGGAGAAAGTCTGCACTGCACAAACGTCATTCTTACTGTCTGACCTGTGAAGACACACACACACACACACACACACACACACACACACACACACACACACACACAGCCAGTGTTAGAAATGCCAAAACATATTTGTTCTCCTTAAAAACCAACCTATTTAAGCAGTAACACAAGAAGCCGGCTCATCAGAAAAATCCACACAACTCTCACCTCTCTTTACTTTCATTTTCCTCTGTGTACCCACATTAATCTGTTTTCCTCCCCTCCCTATTTCTCTCACACACAGTGTTACTGAGAGTTGTGCTATATTACATCACTCTGTCCTCTGCATGTCCTGCTCTATGATGCAGCAGACGGCTGCAAAAAGGAAGAGTTTGTTTAAAACGCTGTGGAAATTAAGTGAAGGTTTGTACGTGTGGGATCTGGAGAGCTTCTGCTACCTTAAAAAGGTTCGAAAGCGTTGCTGGTTAATGTGTTTTGTGCTTTTTTTCTTTGGCGAAATAATAGCAACTGATACCATCACCAATGACCAATCAATAATGTTTCTTAATTTCCAAAACCAAAACAGCAACACGGGGAAAATTCTGGTTTACAATCACATTGTTCATCATTTAATATGCACGTGTTTACAATTCGAAGGAAGCAGCATGATGCTAAAGCGTTGTTTTTCCCAATCAGTAATGATCCAGGACTGCTCATTACTGCTCGTTTTATTTCAAACTGCATTACAAATAAGAAATTTGTTGACAAATTTATAAAACACACTGCTTATGTTTAAACGATGCACTTACACATGTATTTGTTCTTCTGCTGCGATGCGGATCTCGATACGTAATCAACATGTGCTTTAAGTGATTAGAGCGGATGAATCATCTAACCAAGGACACAAGATAACAAGGATAATTGTCTGTTTTGATTTCAGAGCGTCTTTACAGCTCTATTTTGAAGCCACAAACAGTTTTATAAAATGCCCATAAAAACTGCTTCGAAGTGAAAGAATGTCACTGTGATTCAGTATCGTGAAAATTTCCATTTCGTTTTAATTAAAAGATAAGTGATAGCTTTGAGGCCACATGCTTTAACTTTGGACTGACAGATACACTACAGATCTTACATCAAAACTTCCAGTGAAGAAGGCTGTGTTAGTCCTGGTGAAGAGGTCATGGTCTATGTGAGCCCACCAGTTCTAATACAAGAAGTGAGACCTATGTTCCTATAAGTCTTCCTGACAGAGGTGGGATGTATGTTCCTGTCAGTCTAAAAAAAAATGTCCCTATAATCATTGTGAAAGGAGAAGGGCGTGTGTATCTAAAAGTTATAATAAAATAGGTGCAGGTAATGTTCCTTTAAGTTATAATAAAAGAGGTGGGCGTATATCCCTATAAGTCACCTATAAGGTGGGGCGCATGTCCTTATAAATCACGTATAAGGTGGGACGCATGTCCTTATAAGTCACGTATAAGGTGGGGTGCATGTCCTTATAAGTCCCGTATAAGGTGGGGTGCATGTCCTTATAAGTCACGTATAAGGTGGGGTGCATGTCCTTATAGGTCACGTATAAGGTGGGATGGATGTCCTTATAAGTCACGTATAAGGTGGGGCGCATGTCCTTATAAGTCACGTATAAGGTGGGACGCATGTCCTTATAAGTCACGTATAAGGTGGGGTGCATGTCCTTATAAGTCACGTATAAGGTGGGGTGCATGTCCTTATAAGTCACGTATAAGGTGGGACGCATGTCCTTATAGGTCACGTATAAGGTGGGACGGATGTCCTTATAAGTCACGTATAAGGTGGGGCGCATGTCCCTGTGAGTCCTAATAAAAAGAGGTGGAGCCTATGTCCCCATAAGTCATCCAAAAATAGGTGGGGCCTATGTCTCTGTCAGTCTTAATGAAAGCAGTGGGGCCTGAGATCATGTCAGTCCTAATGAAAGAGTGGAGAATATATCCCTGTAGGTCTTCTTGAAAAAAATAAGACCTACATTGTTATAAATTCTCTTAAAAGAGGCGTGGCCTTTGCCCATGTCAGTGCTAATAAAAAAGGAGGTGTGGCCTATGCAATCTCCAGTCCCTGTTAGAGCCCGTTTTTCCGCTTAAACACAACCTGAGTTACAGAAACATTATTTAGACATGAAACTGTGGGATCACGTATGGAGATGCAGTTCATGACGTTCCCTCGACACAGCACTGAGCTCGGGGTGAACCAAGGCAGCTGGAAGAAGGAACCGTCTGCAAAGGGCTGTTATTAAAAAAACGAGATTAATATTTATCCAGCTTCAACACCTAGCCGCAAGAGCCAGACAGCAGGATTATGGGATAGCGAGAGAGAGTCAGTGAGGAGAGAGTGAGATGTTCTCTACCTTTGTGTAAATGTCGCTGCATCTGCCCACCTACTGCATTTCTCACAATTAAGACGAGCTGCACTGTGACAGCAGCACGCACCCCACCGCAACACAACACAACTCTACACTACACTACACTGTGAGCACGTGTGTGTGTGTGTGTGTGTGTGTGTGTATGTGTGTGTGTGTGTGTGAAAGGCAGTGAGAAAGAGGAGGTAAAAACAGATTAGTATGAGTGGGACTGTAATCAGATCAGAGAACAAACTTGGTCTGTTCAAACTCAAGTTCAGCCATCAGATTACCCATCTATCATCCGTCCATCCATCATCAGTCCATCCATCATCCATCCATCATCCATTCATCATCCGTCCATCCATTATGCATCCATCCATCATCCATCCATCATCCGTCTATCCATCATCCGTCCATCATCTGTCCATCCATCATCCGTCCATCCATCATCCATCCATCTGTCCGTCCATCCATCCATCATCCATCTATCATCCGTCCATCCATCATCCGTCCATCCATCATTTATCCATCTGTCCGTCCGTTCATCCATCATCCATCTATCATCCGTCCAGCCATCATCCATCCATCCATCCATCATCCGTCCATCCATCATCCGTCCATCCATCTGTCCGTCCATCTATCCACTGAATCAGCTCTGCATCTCACACACTAGTGATTAAACTCAAGCAAAGTCCGAATGCATCCTGTCCACAGAAACATGCACAACTTAGAAACTTAGAAAATAAAACCCAGGGTGTGGTGGTGGTTCAATGAAATGATCAACCTGCAGGATGGTGTGATGAAGAGGTTTTTTCAACCACCCAGAGTTTGAACACTTTCCTCTATAGCACGTTGGTGTATTCCACTCGTTCCACAGCAACTATTTACTCAATGTTTATTTACTTGTTTACTATAAACTCAGTGTTTAAAGCATTGAACTGTGGATGGGAAGGTCATCAGTTCAAATCCCAGCCACACCAAACGTCCATTCCTGGGCCCTTGAGCAAGGCCCTTAACCCTATAGCTGCTAAGTTTTATGAATGAAACACTGTAAATATAAGTCACTCTGAATCAGTCCATCTGCCAAACGCCACAAATGACGCATGGCGAAGTGTCTTGCGATTTGCACACGAGAGAACAGGGACATGAGCGTTTTTAAACGATTCGGTGTCGATTAGCAACTTTTGGGAAACGATCGAAAATAAAACACAAAAACTCACGTTTACATATTTATCCAGATTAGTGTAGATGCAGCCTTAAAACGAAACCCCAAAACCGTAAACTCCTCTGTCTTGAAGATGTCAGAAATCTTCCTGGTTACAGCTTCATCTCTGACTGTAACAAAGTGTTGACACTGGAGACTCCTTCTCATGATGTGAAATTAAATATAAACAACACACACACACACACACACACACACACACACACACACACACACACAGCAATAATCCGTCTATTTACACATTCCTGTGAACAGAGGAACCGATATGGAGAATTACTCCTAACACCTCCTGACCAATCCGACTGTGAAAGCAAACTTCAGACACCACACACTTTCTGGCTGACTTTGGAGAAAGTAGAAATTGCAAGCGCTTTGCTTTTATTTTGCTGAACTGCTCCTTTAAGATCAGGGCTATCCCAGAATCCCCAACGTCCCATTGGCCTACTAACACACCTTCAAATATAAACTCTTTCAGATCACTGAGTCGCTTCTTCCACTCCACCGTCCTCCAGGTCATAATTTACACAACTAGAAAAAAAAATTATCTACATGGACAAAATGTGTGTGGACACCTGGTCAGAAGGTTGCTATGTGCTTCTTTTTGAGCATCCAATTCCACACTGAGTCTCCATTTGTTGTTATAATAATCTCCACTCTTCTGGGAAAATGTTCCTCTAGATTTTTTGTGGAGATTCATTCAGCCACAGGTGAAGTCAGGTGTTGATGTAGGTGAGGTGAGGAGACCTGGGTTGCAGTCAGCGTTCAAGGTGTTCAATAATGTTGGAGATCAATAGCAGGAGATCTTCCACTCCAACATCCTCATGGAAAGCAGATCTTAATGGCTCATTGTCGTGCTAAAACAGTTTTATGTCTCCTAGTTCAAGTGAAGGGAGAATCCCATGCTACTGCATCCAAATGCGTCCTAACAATCCTGTACCTCCAAGTTTGTAAGAAGATTTTGCAGAAGAACTACGTTTACATTTACAGCATTTGGTAGACGCCTTTTTAGAGCAACTTACAATTGTCTTATTTATACAACTGAACATTAAGCGCCATACTCAAGGGCCTTGGAGTCGCAGCTAGTGGTGGTGAGATCCGAACTCACAACCTTCTGATCAGAAGCCTAACATTAACCCTAAACTCTTTCCCCTGGCGGGAAATTCAGGTGCCTCAAATACGTTTTGTCCATATAGTGTGATAAAATACTACATCAAGCTTTTAAACATTACAGCACACGGTCCATATCCACTTAATGAAACACAATAAAGTCTTTTTTGGGTCGAACCGTAGAGCAGGATACCTTCTGCATCTCGGCGATTTAAAACCTACGCTGAAACGTATTAGGGACATCATGAGGGGCCAGCTAGCACGTTTCTAGAATGGCGGTGGATTTGGCGTTTCTGTTTCAGCTACTGTGATTAAAGACTGTGGACTTCTGAGATCAGCGTTCTGGTTTTCAGTCAGAGCGTCCACATGGCTTTTTCCACTAATGATGCTCACATGGTGTCCTGTGTGATTTAAACGTGGGTTATAAGGACACGGGGCTCACCAGGGCGTCCCCCAGTCTGATGTTTACATTCGCTTTACAGCCTGGCTCTGGTGGGACCTGGTGAAGGAAACGCTGGTCTGAAGGTGGAAAACAATGATGACGTCCAAATATCTTCAGATTCTGAGTTCTGACGCACTGATCGAGAGCTCGTGCTGTGATACTGCTACAGCTAGTGTCCTAACGTGCACAGCCGTCCTGGTCCTCCTCATGCCGCAAAGGGTCGGCCAGTAATGTTGCACACACACACACACACACACACACACACACACACACACACACATGCGCACGCATGCTCGTTTGAACGATACATATACACAAAACGGTTGACACCGAACGGCACGTGATGCTCCTTGTGCAGCGCGGGTCTAACAGGGGTGCGTCTCACCAGCCTCCATCCCTTCACAAACGTGTGTGTGCGTGTGCGCGAGCGTGCGTGCGTGAGTGCGTATGCGCACCGTGTTTGCCAATGCGTATTCATTGAACACGCATTGTTTTTCTATACCGTTTCATAGCGTTTCCCCGGCACACACACACACACACACACACACACACACACACACACACACACACACACACACCTGTGAATTATGGCTTCATCAAGATGACAGCTGACACACACACACACACACGCACGAACGCACGCACGCACGCACACCCCCACCTTTCTCTTTATCCCCCCATTGCAGCTCTTTGACGCGCGCGCCACAGCGGCCCAGCTGAAAACCGCTCACCGCCGCATCGAACGCTCGCGCACACGCACGCACAATCACACACACGCGCATACATACACACACGCGCGCACGCGCTCACCTTCCCGTCTCGGGGTTTTCCTCCGTCCGCCCGTTATACGCGCGTCTTCTTTCTCCTTCTTCCTTCCCCTGCGATTAGCGTGTGAGCATCTTCATCCTTTCCCCACGGGGGTCTCTCTCTCTCTCTCTCTCTCTCTCTCTCTCTCTCTCTCTCTCGCTGACCGTATCCCCCCGGTGTGTGTCTGTGTGTCTGTGTGTGTGTAGCAGCAGGTGGACGCGCGCGTTAATCGCGCCTGGTCTTGGCCCCCCTACCGCTCCATCCTTATTCCCGTCGCGCTCCAGGGTTTCCGGACAAACGAACAAAAGGTTCCCGAGTCGCGCGCCATGCTCCACCGTTCTCTCTTTTCCTTTTTTTTTTTTTTTGCCCCTAACGGTGCGCGGGCGGTGTCACCGTCATGACGCAGCTGCTGCCTCGCGCGCTCTCCCCCCTCCGTCGCCGCCGCACCGCTTTCCTTCGACGTTCGCGCTCGAGCGCGCGCGCGAGAACGGAGAGAACGAGGGAGAGGAGGAGCGTGCGCGCGCGAGCGAGTGTTTTTTTTTTTTTTTCTTTTTTTTTTTTTTTTTCCAGCTGCACCCCGTCCGTCTCCGACAAATACGGCGCGTTCACGTGCCGCTGCTCGCACCCACCCCCACCCCCTTTCTTTTGAGACTTGCCATAAAGAGCGCGCCCACAGATTTCTTTCCACGATGGCGCGCTCGGGCCGTCGGGGACGCGCCGTTCTGTGGAGCAGGTGCATTGAACTGAGCATGCGCACACAACTCTTCGCCCAAAAGGAATCAATTTCCTTGAATAATAATAATTATTATTTTTTGTTTATTATTATTATTATTATTATTATTATTATTATATATAAAAAATAATATTATTAATATATGTAGCAATAGTATGTATAATTAATTTTTATTACAATTATTAATTAATAAATAATAAAAATAATACATTAAAAATAATACTAATATAAAACAAGTGAATGATAAAATCATAACATTAACATAATATTTATTTTAATTATTCACTTTTTTTTTTTATTGTAATATTAAAATAACCATGACACTTTAGTTAGATTTAAATGCAATGTAATTAATTGAACGCATGATTTACAAGCAATAAATGTTACATTAATAACATTAAAGAAGATTTCACATGGAAACAAGAACAAAAAGCTGAAGGAAAGTTTCCACAGGAGTTAAAATATCGTGTATAAAAACATAAAGAATTCTGTTTGTATAAAATATGACTAAAAATAAAATATAATAAAACAAAACAAAACAAATGAATATTTTATTTTAATCTAAAATATCAAAAAGTTAAAATAAAAACAAAAATCCCTTAATAAACACAAAATAAAATAGAATAAATTATATAAAGGTGATAATAAAAAAATAAATGAATTCATGAGGACCTATAACAAGCATCACACTTCAGTATGTTATTATCTTGTTCTCCAGACCAATCAGATCAGAGAGTTCTCCAGCGCTGTGATGAGTTGTGTTATAAAGTGTATAAATATAGAAAGCGGTTACAGTCAGACCCTCAGGAGGAAACTGAAATCCCCAGAGCACCTTGCTGTCTCTGAGCTCTTTCAGTTTAGAGAACCCGCTCTGTGTTTCCTCGACTACATCATGGTTGCGTTGATGATTTCAGGGTCTTGCACCCATGTGCTGGAACACCAGTGTTCCACTTCTGAGAACAAGCCACAGCCAGAGAGCCTCAGGTTCCACCCAGCATCAGACCTGTTAGGATAATAAATCACAGATCACAGTCTTGTTGATCCAAAAGTTTGTATCGCACATGATTTTTTAGAAGAGGGAACAAAGATAGAGAAATGAAAAGGGCCTGCTGAATATACGTGTTCTACAACAAGATCATGAAGCAAAACCAGCAGAACAACAGACAAACTAAAGCAGGTGGGCTGTGGAACTGGAGAACACTCAATATCTTTTTGGGGAAAATGGGCTTTTTGTTTTGGACATTCAAATAAAAACAGAAGGACCTTCTGGCAAAAGCTGCTCTCTCCTGATTGGTCGGTTGCCTAATCATCTGTCTTCTCATTGGTCTAAACTGCACTATTTGGCTCTATTATGTCCATGAGTTCTCCTCTAATTGGTCAGATTAAAAATAATTCTTCTCTCATTGGTCACATTTATAAACAGCTCTCTTCTCATTGGCCACATTAGATCTCTCGTTTTATTGGTTTATACAGAGAGAGCTTTCCTCTTATTGGAAGAAATGAACAGATCTCTCTGATAACTGGTCACATTAATAACAACTGTTTTCTGACTGGCCAGGGATCAGAGAGGATCTTTTTTCATTGGTCACTCCAGTGAAGGGCTCTTTTCTCATTGGTCACATCAATCAGGTCAGGTGAAGATGGAATATCTGAAACTTTTGATTTGTTGACTGGACATTTAGTTTGGATAATAAATAAACGGTGTGTTATTATTAATATTATTATTATATTATTACACTGTAATATGGTCATTATATTACGATGATATTGTTTCAGTCGTATTGTAGTCCCGCCTCCTCCTGTCAGCGCATCATCCAATCAGAACTTCGCCCCGCAGTGACGTCACATCCCGTCGATGTGTTTTGGTTCCTGAAAATGAATACGTCACTCGCGGGGCTCGTGCGTGGGACATGGCGAGTTAAGACAATCGGCAAGGAGCGCGAGCCGCATCTCCGGAAGCTCGATCCCGTCAGCGCGCGCCGCTCGGTTTCCGTCTGATTGAAGCCCAGTGTGTGTGTGTTTTTATAGCTGTATATATTATATATTTATATATATATTTTTTGTTGTATATATTTTTTTAAATATCTATTTTGCGGTTGGTTCCTATGGAAACGCAGCGTCTGGAGAACGGAATGCCGTGTCAGAACCAGAAGCAGGTGTTGAACACCGAGAAGCGCGAGCTAGAGCACGCGGCCAAGCAGGTCCGGTTCGCGGAGAGAAGCGACGGAAGCGTCAGCACGAGCGCCACTTCAGCACGTGGAGAAGCAGGAGGAGAACCGGTGTGTGATCACGGTAATGAGGACACCTCCGGTAGTGACGCGGCCAAACAGATCGGACCTCAACTCAAACTTCTGCCTCTAAACGACCAGATACGCGAGCTGCAGACCATCATCCGGGACAAGTGAGTCCGCGCGCGCGCCCCCGCGTTTTCAGCAATAATAAACCCAATTCTGGCAGGGACAGGGCGCGTGAGACGTGAGGCCGGACACACACACACACACACACACACACACACACACACACACACACACACACACACACACACACACAGTGCACAGTGTTTACTGGAGATGATTGCTGAGCCTCCACTCATACCGGAAGGAACTGGAGGCTGCGCGAGACACCGATATCGATCAATCGTGATCGCGATCTGATGATACCGATACCGTGTGGATGACGATATTAAGACATTCTTTTGTCCTTTTTGATAAATTCTTCCCAATAATTCTTGCGTCTTTTATCAGTTCTTTCAATCGACTCTTTTAATCAATAATTACATTCTTATGACCTTATTTTTTGTGCATTAATTCACAACACCTTCATCAACCAGATTCTTCTTCTACTATGTTTTGTGTACAGACGCTCCCCACATTACAAACCAGTTACATCCTGAAAGACTGTTCGTACCATGAATTTGTTCGTAAGTAGTTTGTTGGTTATTGACTACGCAAATAAGCGCTACAAATACTATCAAATAAACAATCAAATATACTCAAACAAATCAAAATACGTTATGAATGTTTTAAACTCCGAACAAATTTCACTTTGAGGACAGGTTTGTTCGTATCCGCGAAAGTTTGTAAAGTAACCGTTCGTAATGTGTGGAGCGTCTGTAATTCTTAAAAAATAAAAAAATAAAAAAAAGAACCCTGCCACTCATTTAAATGTTAAATATTCACACGTGAATTAGTGAAACTTTTCCTCTTTTTTAAATGGACACTGCGTTGTCTCACTCTGTCTCACTCTGTCTCACTCTGTCTCACTCTGTCTCAGGTCCACCAGTCGAGGTGATTTTGTGTTTTCTGCTGACAGATTGGTAAGAACTGTCACTTATTACCATGTAATTACAACCGATCAATGAGGAGGCGGGGCTTAAGTTCAGTTAGATGACATCACTACTCACATTTACTCCAAAATTTTAATTTCAAAACATAATAAAAACAATCTGCCAGTGAACATTAACTTTTCTAGCATGCGCTATAATCAAAACCACAAAAGCAGCATGTTTCTGATTGGGTGGGACGAAATCAGCTGACCTGGAGCACGGATGTGATTGGCTGCTTTGTGTGTGTAGATAAGATTGGTTGTAGAAGAGGGACTCAATCAGCTTCCGTACAGCGAGTGCACGGTGATCACACCCACAGGTAAACACACCACCATGTCTAACACACACACACACACACACACACACACACACACACAATTTCATATTCAATATATTGTGATTATTTGTGTAATATTTCTGTGCTTGTGTTCAGGTCACAAGTATGAGGGAGTAAAGTTCGAGAAGGGAAACTGTGGTGTGAGCATCATGCGCAGTGGTGAGTTAGTCTCTCTCACACACACACACAATCTGATTTAAAAGTCAGGAGCTGCATACTGAATAATGCTGAGTTCCTCAGAAGTTTCAGTTAATTACATCAGACTGACTCGTGTGTGTGTGTGTGTGTGTGTGTGTGTGTGTGTGCGTGCGTGCTCACGTAGGCGAGGCGATGGAGCAGGGTCTGCGAGACTGCTGTAGGTCAATCCGCATCGGGAAGATTCTCATCCAGAGTGATGAAGAAACTCAGAAAGCCAAAGTTTTCTACGCCAAGTTTCCTCCTGACATCAGCCGCAGGAAGGTGCTGCTAATGTACCCCATACTGAGTGAGTATTTACACTCCGAGATCATCAGTCAGAATCTAATCCAGAGATCAGATGTGATCAGGTAGTACTGAGTTACAAGTCATGATAAGGTAGTACTGAACCCAGTGATCAGACATCAGGTGGTATTGAAACCCAGTTACATGGTAGTATTAAAAGCCAGTGATCGGGTTTGATCGGGTAGTATTGAACCTAGTGATTAGACATCATCGGGTAGTATTGAACCTGGTGATTAGCCATCATCAAGTAGTATTGAACCTAGTGATTAGACATCATCGGGTAGTATTGAACCTGGTGATTAGCCATCATCAAGTAGTATTGAACCTAGTGATTAGACATCATCGGGTAGTATTAAACCTAGTGATTAGACATCATCGGGTAGTATTGAACCTAGTAATTAGCCATCATCAAGTAGTATTGAACCTAGTGATTAGACATCATCGGGTAGTATTGAACCTAGTGATTAGACATCATCGGGTAGTATTGAACCTGGTGATTAGACATCATCGGGTAGTATTGAACCTATTGATTAGACATCATCGGGTAGTATTGAACCTAGTGATTAGACATCATCGGGTAGTATTGAACTTGGTGATTAGACATCATCGGGTAGTATTGAACCTGGTGATTAGACATCATCGGGTAGTATTGAACCTGGTGATTAGACATCGGGTAGTATTAAACCTGGTGATTAGACATCATCGGGTAGTATTGAACTTGGTGATTAGACATCATCGGGTAGTATTAAACCTGGTGATTAGACATCATCGGGTAGTATTAAACCTGGTGATTAGACATCATCGGGTAGTATTGAACTTGGTGATTAGACATCATCGGGTAGTATTAAACCTGGTGATTAGACATCATCGGGTAGTATTGAACTTGGTGATTAGACATCATCGGGTAGTATTAAACCTGGTGATTAGACATCATCGGGTAGTATTGAAAGCCAGTGATCAGATGTGATCAGGTAGTATTGAACCTTGGCTAGTATTTAACTAAGCCCGATAATTGTGTAAACAGGAAGTGACCTGAGCTGTTATTTCTCTTATGATTTCCACAGCTCCATGTCATGTTCACTATATGGTGTGTGTGTGTTCTCAGGTACGGGGAACACTGTGATAGAGGCGGTGAGGGTACTAAAGGAACATGGCCTCCAAGCCAAACACATCATACTGCTGAGTCTTTTCTCCACACCACATGGTAACACACAAACACACACAAGCTTTTGAATATAAATGTGTATGGATTGTTGTCATAACTACAGTGTGTTTGTGTGTAGGTGCGAGGTCCATAGTGAAGGAGTTTCCTGACATCACAATCCTGACAACGGAGGTTCATGCTGTCGCTCCAACACACTTTGGCCAGAGATACTTTGGCACAGACTGACTGACACACACCCACACACACACACACACACACACACACACACCGGTTTGACCGATCATGATTCATCCAGCTGCAGAAGTATTGTAACATTTCCGATTGGTCCATTTCCAGTGTTCCTGAAACGTTTATGTTTAGTATTCTCTCAGTGTTCCTGCTCATATCCCGAACTCTACACACCCTGGACAATGTGTGGGCGGAGCTTCTGCTGCCAGAGCACCATGAGCACAGGGTCAATCTGGTGCCCCGCCCTATATTTACTATGGGCATGCCTCTTTAAATACTAAAATGGTGCAGTGACCCGGTTGTGATGTAGTTTTGCGAAAAACATGCTACGACTCGATACGATACACTCCGTAATCCAGCGCTGAGTTGAGAAATCATGAGACGTCCATGAGAAATATTTTTGACGCCTTTCACCAGTGGAATTGTCTCCAAGCGCTGTTACTTTACGCCACAGTCTGTATACCGAACATAGCAAATACACCATACTTGAATAAAATTCCTATATATTTAGCAGATCCATCAATCACCTCAAAAGCCCCGCCCACATCCAGGAACATCACCGGGAAAGACGATAAAAGCTCGAGTCAAATCGTCTGATGAATCTGAATTGGGCGGGGCTTTAAAAAAAAAAACAAAAAAAAAAACAGGCCATGTGATTATAAATTCGGCTTCGCTCTCAGGTTGGTCCAGTTCACGCACGTGTGGGTCGGGGCTCGGAACCCGAGGTTCTGCAGGTTTC